>ML780652.1:0-57873 GCA_009831015.1 Picea engelmannii | reverse complement strand
TAAATAAGGGGCGAGGGTATGTGAACCCTAGCTTGGAGATTATTGTAACAGAGTGTTGCTCGACTGGAGGTTTCCCCCTCAAAGAGGCTTGTGAACATTGCTATCTGAATCAAAGTGTTGTTTCTATTTCTATTTCGTATATCATTTCTGTGTATTCTGAAGATTATGCTGGATATTTTACTGTTATTCTGTCATTTCTAGAATTTCATTTATGTTCTACATATTTTATATATCTGGTATCTTGCACTAATCCAGATCTTGGAAAGAATTGAGAAGAATATGGATAAGCAAGCTAAGTCGAGCAGATGAGGGAGCCATACGTCTCATGGTAATATGGGAAGATCAGTGCAAAGCAGAAGTGTTGGAAAGAATCACCATCCTTCCCCAAAGCATTCCACTAGGGGAGCGCGGAGCAGTACAATTCCATCCCCTGTCAGGAAGAAAAATAAGAAGTCTAGAGTGTATGAACTTCAAGGAGAAATGAAAAAAATAAAGCCTCCTAATTTTGATGGTGAACACAAAAATGATGAGGATGTGGAGACTTGGTTGCTAAATATGAAAAGTATTTTCGGTTGCATAACTACTCTTCGCTGGAAGAAGGTAGAATTTCTATTTATCATCTCAAGGAAAAATAATCAATGTCGTGAGGCCAATATGTGCAAGTAAAACATATTGAAGAGAATAAGGTGACTTGGAGAGAATTCAAGAGGTACTTTCAAAGTAAATACTTGACTAAGAGATATTATTACAAGAAAATGAAAGAGTTCTTTAAACTCAAGCTTGGGAGTATGACCATATATGAATATGAAATACGGTTTTTAGAGTTATTGAAATATGTTTCCTTCATCAAGGATGATCAAGTTAAGATTCAGAGATATTTGAGTGGGCTTCCATCATTTATCAGTGACAAGATACAATATGATGACCTCAAAACATTGGAGGAAACAATAAGAAAGGCTAAGTGCCTTTATAAGCAACAAAAAGGGAAATCATCTTACCATAAAGCTTGGGAAGACAAGAAGAAAAGTAATGTGGAACAAAGGAATAAAGGGGCTAGAACACCATTCTTCAAAAAGCACTATCAAGAAAAACCAACTACTCAAGAATCCAGAATGACCGAGCCATTGGGGAAAAGGCCAAGGCAACAACCTATTCAATGTTGGGGTTGTAAGGAAGATCATATGTATAGATATTTCCCCCACAGGAGTGAAAGAGTGAGGAATTTCCACAATTCACAGCAAGATGAAATAGTGGAGGACATGGGAAAAAGTGTACCTAAGTTCTATGTAGCCTTGGACAACAAACAAGCTAAATTCTAGTCACATATGATCAAAGTGGAAGGTAATATTAATAACTAGTTGATTTCCATTTTAATTGATTCAAGAGCTAGTCATAGTTATCTATATCCTAAGATGGTGGAAAGGCTTCATTTTCCAAGAACAGAACTTGGAAAACCTTGGATGGTGCAACTAGCTAAAGGAGCTAAAAGAAAGATTAATGAGGTGGTCAAATCATGTACAATGAACATGAATGGAATGAACACCCACGTAGAGTTCAACATCATACCTTTAGGTTCCTATGACTTCCTAATTGGTATGGATTGGTTGGACGAACATCATGTTGTCCTAGAATGTTATAACAAATAATTTACTTGTTTGGATGAGGAAGACAACTTAAAGATAGTACAAGGAATTCCCATAGCAGTAACTGCCAGTGAAATCTCAGCCTTGCAGCTGAAGAAGAGTTACAGAAAAGGGTGACAAATATTTGCAGCACAGATGAAAGAGACACCTAAAGATAAGGTGCCAGATATTGAATATTGTGCAATCCTAAAAGAGTTTGAAGATGTATTCAAGGAAATACCAGGATTGCCACCTAAAAGAGATATTGAATTCTCTATCAATCTGATTCATGGAGTAGTTCCAATATATAAGACTCATCAGAGGACAAGTAGACCTAAACTAAAGGAATTGCAGAGGAAAATCGAAGAGATTATGAAGAAGGGTTATATATTCCCAAGTGTGTCACCTTCGGGTGCCCCAATATTATTTGGGAAGAAAACGGATGGAACTTTAATACTTTGCATAGATTTCAGGCAGTTGAACAAGGTTACTATGAAGAACAAGTATCATTTTCCACGGATAGATGACCATTTTGATCAGATCAAATATGGAAAGATATTCTCCAAGATTGATCTAAGGTCAGGCTATCATCAGGTCGGAATTAAATAAGAATACATAAACAAGAATGATTTTAGAAAATGGTATGGCCATTATGAGTTCACAGTGGTTCCATTTGGGTTAACAACTGCACCATATATGTTCATGTGTCTCATGAATGGTGTATTTAGGAATTACTTGTATAAGTTTTTTATTGTCTTTTTAGATGAAATTCTTATATATTCTAATTCTAGGCAAGAGCATGAGCAACACTTCAGAATGGTGTTATAGATATTGAGGGAGAATTAGTTGTATGAAAAGTTGAGAAAGTGCTCATTTTACCAAAATAAAATCCATTACTTGGGCTATATCATCTCCAAGGAGGGGATAGCAGTAGATCCAGAAAATATAAAGGCCAAATAAAGTTTGCCAACACCAAGGAATGTCTCGGAGGTGAGATCATTCATGGTATTTGCAAGTTATTACAGAATATTTATTGAAGGATTCTCAAATATTGCACATCCAATCACTTCTTTGCAGAAGAAGGATGTGAAGTTTGAGAGGACACAATATTGTGAAAGAAGTTTCCAACACTTGAAGCATTTATTAACAAGTTCTCCAATACTGAGGATTGTTGATACAACTGAAGAATTCGTTGTATACACTGATGCATGTAAGGAAGGACTGGTTTGATTCCTTAGTCATAATGGTTATGTGGTATGTTATGAATCAAGTAAGTTGAAGGAGCATGAGAGACATTATGCAAATCATTATTTGGAGTCAAACGCCATAGTGAATGCCTTGAATATGTGGAGGCACTACCTCATGGGAAAGAGATTTGAGTTGAGGACATACAACTATGTTCTGAAATACTTGTTTGGACAATCAACTCTAAATTCCAGGAAAAGGAGGTGGTTAAATTTCCTCATTCAATATGATTTTATCATATCAAAGGTAAACAAAACAAGTTGGTCAATGCACTCAACAAGAGGGTGCATGAGATGTATGATAAATTTATTATAATTTGTCAATCAAACTTGAAATATAAAATTATAGAAGCTGCAAAATTGTAGATTTTAACCTTGTACAATATCTTACTACAAACAAATTTTCAATAAAAGAATAGAAAATATACGATGGAAAATACAAACATTACACATAGAATTTTCCCCTGGAAACCCAAACCGGGAAAACCAACATATTCTATAATCATTCATATCATACATTTTTTATAATACAATATACATATAGGATCCAACGACATCCAAAACCCTAATACAATGACCTGGATTAGTCAACAACCCTAATTCCTTAACCAGAAATAGAAAACTATCAGTGAAAAACCTTGTGCCAAAAAACCGCCCATAAATGGACATGAAAATTGAGGACCACCCAAAAATGGACACTATTTATAGTCATGCAAAGAATATAACACATATCCAACAAAAATCAGATCATAAGTATATGGAGTTAAAGGAAAAACTTCAACAAGGTATTTTATGGCAGAAAGTTGAAGACTATAAACTGGAAAGTGATGAAATTATTAGATACAGAGACATAATATATGTGCCAAATTCTCATGAATTGAAGGATCTAATATTGGGAGAAAATCATAATGTACCTTATGCTGGACACTCAAGTTACCAAAAAACTATTGCAGCTGTCAAGAGCCAATATTATTGGTCAGGCATGAAGAAAGAAATTGTTGAATTTATTGCCAAGTGTTTTCTATGTCAAAAGTTCAAGGTTGAGCATAGACACCCAGCTAGTTTGCTACATCCATTTCCCATTCCTGAGTGGAAGTGGAAAGTGGTAACAATGGATTTTATTACTAATCTACCTAGAAATAACAAGCAACATGATTCTATCATGGTAGTTGTGGAGAAAATTACCAAAGATGCCCATTTTATTGCAGTAAAGCTTACTCACAAGGAAGATAACATAGTTGATATTTATTTGAAGGAAATAGCTCGATTACATGGAATTCCCAAGACAATTGTGTTGGGCAGAGATAAAAAAATTACCTCAAATGTTTGGAAAGGATTTTTCAAAGGATTTGAAACAACTCTGCATTTTAGCACATCCTATCATCCAAAGTCAAATGGGCAGACATAAAGGGTGAATCAAGTAATAGAAGATATGCTAAGGATGTATTTCATGGATAAACCATACAAATGGGAGGATTATATACACTTGGTAGAGTTTTCTTACAATAATGGGTACCAATCATCACTGGAGATGAGCCCATTTGAGGAACTTTATGGGAGAAAATGCATCACACCGGTAAGTTGGGATAACCCAACAAACCGCAAAGTAGTTGGGCTAGAACTACTCGGGAAAATGGAAGAGCTGATGGTGAAGATAAATCATAATTTAAAGGTTGTGAAGGATAGGAAGAAACACTATGTTGATAAAGGAATAACTCATAGGGAATTTAATGTGGGTTATCATGTGCTTCTTAAAGTAAAGGCCAACAAAAGTTTCGTTAAATTGGGGAATTGTTCAAAGTTGGCAGCGCAGTTTTGTGGGCCATTTGAAATCCTATAAAGGATTGGGCATGTGGAATGCATTCTTTCCTTTCCTGCATCATTGCATATTCATAATGTATTTCATGCATCATTACTTAAAAAATATTTTCTTTATACTAATCATGTCATTGATTGGAATGTGATTTAGGTGGATCAAGAAGGCGGTTTTCAAGTACATCTGGTGTGCATATTAAATCAGAATATCAAATAGCTCTGGAATCGGGTAATAGAGCTACTAAAAGTCTAATGGACCTGGTACAACCCCAAGGATGCAAATGGGGAGAATGAGGACACTGTGCGGGTAGAGTACCCACATCGTTTTGAGAACTTTTGAAATTTTGATTGTACATTTGTATATACAACACTAAGGACAATGCATAAATAAGGGGGAGTGAGATTGTAATACCTCTAGAATGAAACCCAAACATGTAAATATCCATGTAACTATACCTTACTTATAATATGGTGAGTTGATAGTATAAGAACTTATTTTGGTTTTGCATGCAGCAGGTTAGTATGTGAGAATCTCACACTGAAGGAGTGTGTGTAGTTGTAAAAAGATACAATGCGCAGTTTAATGTTTTGGCGTGCACTTGTGTAAGTACATAGGAATGGAACACTAAATAAAAATGCACACACTTAAGGATTTTGCATGCATTTGCTTAGTGCGCAAGTTTTGGAGGCCAGAGAAACCTTTTTTATATACAGTATGTGGTAATGTGCACCTATGTAAGTGCGCAAAGGTGGTGCATTGAAAGAAGAGTGCGCGCAACAAAGAAGTTTTGTAGGCACTAGTTTTAATGTGTGATCTGTATAATTTGAGGCTAGTGAGCCTAGATGTAAAAGATCAGTGCTTTTTTATTGAGTTTGTAAATGTAATCACACACAATATAATGAAAATACATCCCTGCGATAGAATGACCACATAAAAGAGTTTGGGGAGGCTAAATCCACTAGATGACGTTAAGGGAGGTTGGGTTAAAAGATCTTAAACACAAAAAGGAATATTATATTAATGTTCCTTAAAAAGTGTAAAGTTAGGATATATTATTTTGTCTTAAGTCCTAAGGAGGGGACAAGTGGTTGAAGGAAGTTCTCAACATGACAAGTGTCAAGTTGGGAACATGCAGTAAAATAATTGTACTTAATCCATTATGGGGGGCTATCAAGGGAGAATGTTTCGACCATCATGAGTGTGATCAATAGCGGGCGATGTTGGAATAGAGTCGATTGTGAGTTTCAGCAAACCTGATTTTTACTGTGACTAGTATACTGATTACAATTGCATATACATGTATATGGATTAGCTTGGAGAAATAGATTGAGGAGGCGGGTTGTCAAGCCCATGGGACTTTTCATTTTCTTAAGGTGAGAAAATTACTGAGAATTGTTTCTCAAGGTTCCAAACTACAACAATGGGGCTCTAATACTTCTTGTCCATCCTATTGTTGAATCCATGTAAGGGAATTGGGGTAGCCAGAGGACGTTTGAGTAGAGAAGGGGCACACTTTCTGGGGTGGGACAAGCATGTGAGGAATGAGAGACTGTAGGTTGTCAGTGTGAATTGGCATCTGTGATGGACTTTCCTATGTTTAATTCACTTGTGACTGAGTTACCCGTGATTGAGTTCCTATTGAGTGAGATACTTTATCCTGGTTGGGAACCCTTACCGAAGTCAAATTTATCCCCATATCAGGGGGCGATGCACTATTGAGATTTATGAACATTTTGGTTTAAGACTGGGAGGAACGTGGAATTTCTTCCCACAGTTGGTGTCTTTTATTCAAAGATAAGTGCCAATTGTGTGTTAAATTATATTTGCAGTAATAATTATGCAATTTTTTTCATGGTTTATGTTGTTTATGTTGTTCGTTTAATTTTATTATGATACATGTATATTTATGTTATGAATATGTACGTAATCATGCATTTCATAGTATTATATGTTTTAATTAGCGACAAAGTTGTTTCAGGGAAATTTTGGTTGAATTGTTAGTAATATGGTATCAGAGAAAGAAAGTTTTGTTTTAAGTGGCATTTTCGAACAAGTGGTTGGGGGTGTTAGACCAAAGGTATGGGCCATAGGGTTAGAATGAGTTAGCATACTAAACATGTTTGACATTCCACACTTCAGCAGGAGCCAGGAAGTTTATGCATGTGTCAATATGCTACTAACCTATGTGCATAGAAATTACTTATGGTTGGATAAGCCAATATTGATAGACAGATCTCATTTCCCGAATCAAAGGCTTACCGACACCGAGGGAATATCCAACCTTGTTGTTTGCAAATAAGAAGAATGGCAGGGCTCTGTCAAAGGCCATTCGAGAGAAATTTCACACATTCAGAGGAGTGTGCAAGTTGGACGTACCAAGTATCTATGAACCAACAATAAGAATTGTGATGCAAGCATTGACATGCAAGTTTCTAAGGAAGTGCAAGAAATACCTATTGTATGCATGCATGATAGTTGCAGTTGAGAACTGTGTAGAAGAGGTATTGATGAGTTGGGAACCATTTCTACTTAACTATTTCCTCATCGATTGGACAAAAGCACAAGATAGAGGCATGGAATTTCACTATTTCAGGTTGTTAATTCTCATTGCGTTCACAACGTGGAATGAACTAGAAAATATGTAGTTCTTGAGTATAAGAGGTAAGCCTTGCTTGGCTTCCAAGTACCAAAACTTCTGGTACATGACAAACAAGAGAATATATATAGACACGAACATTGATTTATTTTTGTACAATGAAAGGATTAGGAGGTGTATCCAAAATACACTATCCATTTTGCCACAACTTGTAGAGGCATACGCACTGATTGCACGATTTCGGGAAGATCGTCATCACATATATATACAAGAAAATAAATAACTGAGAGAGGAATGGGTCTAGACAAGGTAAAAAATCACATAGGAAGACATCCAACTAATTATGAAGGATTGGGAACCAGACTGGAAGGTTCCTGTGAACTAAATAGAAATGGAGCACCCTAAAAATGAATAAGAGGACCAAGGGAATGGACAAATAAATGGCGTAGGGGACAGGTGGGAGACAGTTCCAAACATATGGGAAAAGAGGAAAGAGGAGGCTAAGGGGAAAACAAAATATCCACGGAAGAAGATGAAATCTCATAGAGAATGGACTATCTACACTTTGATGGATGATGATATCAACAGGATCGGCTACCAAGTGATGGATGTCATAGAAGAGGAAGCTCAAAAAACATCACAGAAACAAGAAGAAATACACTAGAAGGTGTTGGAACATGTAAAAACGTTGCAAAATCTCTGGGAGGCAATAAGGAGAGTACCAGAGTGAAGATCCAGTGAAGGACCAACAACAAGTGCGACTGGGGAAGTAGGGGCCACCACTTCATACTTGTCAAAAATAGCAGAGGCGCACAGAGTTTTGAATATTTCAACAGATGAAATTGATTTCCCCATGTAATATATATAGGAGTAGACATGAGTACTAAGTCACATGGACTTAGAAATTTCACAGATGCCCATATGATCACTACAAGGCTTACAAACAAGTATTTCACATGAAATATAGTTCCACACAGAGTTAATGTCAAAGGACTTGGCTAAGGTAATGAGGGATATGGAATAATTACAGAAGGATTATACAAAAATTGTGCAGGAGAAAGACAAGGCCAAGAAAAAGGTAGAGAGGATATTGAAGGAGAAGGACAAGGTCGAGCAATAGGAAGAGAGGATCCATCAAGTCATCCATACACTATATAAGGTGATTCCAGAGGTGTCATTGGTGGTATAAGCCACACTGGAGGAACATGTATCCAAAATTAGTGAGGTCATTCAAGGCTTCCACACCAAAATTGGGGAGTTGGAAGTGCACACTACACCAGAGAAATCACCCGAGGAGAAGGAAAAAAGAGAAATAATAACCATAACCTCAGTAGAAATCATTAAGAGTTTGGATTCAGAGGAGTGTGCGAAGTTATGCGAAGAAAGAACGCAACTTTAGACAAAGTTGACAGAGGATCCAACAATCAAGGCCATTGAGGAAATAATAAGTAATGCACAAGAGAACACACAGAAGGTGACAACAAACAAAAACAAATTGCCACCATATAAGGGCATAGTGGCCATCCTAGTGAACAGGTAGTCATACAATGAGATAGAATAGCTAAGGGAAGAGAAAAATATTTTCGCACAATCATTGGTACCCCTGTAGGATGAAGCACTCATGATCATAGGGGAATTGGAAATTGTCCAAGGCACGATGAAGAAAGAAGTAAAAGACAATGAGGAGAAGCTCATGACCCTGATTGTGTAGGTAGAAGAGGATATTTTGGAGAAAGAATTCAAGGTAAATAAATAAGTTGGTACAACAAAATAAAAACTCCAAAAGTTCATGTAGGCATGGAAGGGCATGATGCAACGTGATTAAGTGGCTTGGGATGAGCCACGAGTGAGTTTTGGGGGCATGTTGGATAGGAAATTTGAATAACTAAGTTTGGAAGAGTGCACGCAAAAGAAAAAAAGAGAGCAGTTTGCAGGGTAAGAACATAATTCAGAATAGGTGCAAAATAAGGAAGGAAAGCAACAGTTCAGCACTAAAGCAGTAAAAGCAACATGCAGGCACAAAGTAAGGAAAAACAACATGTTAGAAAAAAAGAAGGAAAATAGCTAGGACATAGTAGGGTTTTGGGATAAACTATTAGGGTTTTGATCCCTAAATATATGTATAAAAATGTAAGGGTTGAGGAAGAATAAGATGATAAAAAAGGGGGATTAGGTTGCTAAGAGAAAGAGATTAGATTGTGTATGAGTGATAATTTTCACTAGAGGTCTTGGAGAGGTTTTGTAGAGAGAGAGAGAGGCTTGCACTATAGAGTGGCTAAGATAGATTAAGGATATAATATGTCTTATCTATTGTAAGTGTAGTGTGCAGGCTCAAGGATATTACTACATAAAGATCAACATAGAATCCAGTTGTTGTGGACGTATCCCAAATCTTAAGTGAGCCATGTTAAAAAAAAATATTTATTTACACTACAACAAATCCCTATGATTAGCTCTCTTTTTGCTTCCACTAGCTATTTTAATGTATTTTTCTCCACTTTTTTGCTAAAGTCGATGATATTTATCAGGAGGGAACTATTTATGGTGCTATTTGCACCAAGAATCACAAGTAGGCACTATTAGCGCCTAGTTTAGTGCCCTATTTAATGACCCAATTAGTGCTTAAGTTAGATCCCTATTTAGCACCCGAATTAGATCCCCGATTAGCATCTAGTTTAGCTTCCAATTCAGCTTCCATTTTAGCTCCCAGTTTAGCTTCCATATTAGCTTCATTTTTAGCTTCTAATTTGGATTCCAATTTAACTCCTAATGTGCATAAATAGTAATTTTGTTGTGTTTTGGTGGGTTAAGTGGATAGGGGCTTTGGGGATTAGGTGATTTAGGGATTTGGGGTCTAGGTATTAATCGTTAAGGGATTAGGGGTTATTGTTTAATGGATTAAGAGTTAATGGATTAGGGGTTACATTTTAAGGGATTCAGGGTCAATTGATAATGGATTTGGTGGTTAGGGGTTACATAGTTTAATGGTTAATTGATTATGGATTATATATAGTCAAGGGATTAATGACATACATCGACCCTACACATAATCATTGAGATATTCCATGTCTCATTTTCATCATCCATCATTTCTATATGTAGAATATTTTTTGGAACTGACCTCTTGAAATTCCTTGGAACTTCCAATACACCCATCACTAATATTTTCTTCCACCGACTCCTCACAGTGAGTAGTGAATGGGGCCAACATTGAAATTTATTCATTTTGTGCATGTATGGATCAAAATTTGACATGGATATACTAGACACATGCGTTGACGGTATCGAAGGGTTTCAAGACTCAAGGATGTCTGATTTCCACACATAATATTTTATATTGTCCATGTTTGCATGAACATTCATAATGAACGTCTCATTGTTATCATTTGTCATTTCCATTTGTAGAATCTTTGTTGGAACTCTCTTGAAATTTCATGGAACTTCCAATTCACCCACCACAAATGTCATGCACTGAACCTGCATAGTGAGTAGTGAATGGGGCCAACATTGAAATGTCTTCAATATGTGCCTATACGCGTCAAACTTTGACATGGTTGTTATACTAGACACTTGCCTTGACGGTATGGGAGGGTTTCAAGACTCAAAGATGTAATTTGTCCCCGCATAATCTTTGAGATCATCCACATTTTCATAAACTTTCATCGTGCATGTCTCATTGTCATCATTCGTCATACCCTTCTATAGAATCATTGTATAAACTATCTTGAAATTTGACATGGAACTTCCAATACACCCATCACAAATTTCTTCCACCGAACCCACACAGTGAGCAGTGAATGGGGCCAACGTTGAATTTTTTTCAATTTGTGCCTGTATGCATCGAAATTTGACATGGTTAGACTAGATAGTTTCCTTGATGGTATGGGAGGGTTTCAAGACTTAAGGATGTTTGATTTCCTCACATAATATTTGAGATCATCCATGTTTGCATCAATGTTAAATATAATGGATGTCTCATTGTCATCATTCGTTATTTCCATATATATAATCTTTGTTGGAACTCTCTTGAAATGTCATGGCACTTCCAATACACCCATCACCAATGTCATCTTGCATCAACCTTGCAAAGTGAGCAGTGAATGGGGCCAACATTGAAATTTCTTCAAAATTTTTGTGTATGTGTCAAAATTCGACATGGTTAGACTAGACACATGCCTTGATGGTATGGGAGAGGTTCAAGACTCAAGGATGTATGATTTTCCCACATAATCTTTGAGGTATTCCATGTTTGCATCAATGTTCACAATGTATGTCTCATTGTCTTCATTCATATTTTCCATCTATAGAATATTTGTTGGAACTCTCTTAAAATGTCATGGAACTTCCAATTCACCCACCAAAAATGTCATGCACTGACCCCGCATAGTGAGCAGTGAATAGGGAAAACGTTGAAATTTCTTCAATATGTTCCTGTATGCATCAAAATTTTACATGGTTAGAGTAGATGCATGCCTTGATGATATGGGAGGGTTTTAAGACTCAAGGATGTATATTGATTTCCCCACATAATATTTGACAGTATCGAACGGTTTCGAGGCTTAATGATGTTTGAAGTCCCCACATAATATTTGAGATCATCCATGTTTGCATCAACGTTCAATATAATGGATGTCTCACTGTCATCATTCGTCATTTACATCTATAAAATATTTATCAGAACTTTTTAAAATTTTATGGCACCTCCAATACACCCATCACAAATGTCATATTGCATTGACCTTGCACAATGAGCAGTGAATGGGTTCAACGTTCAAATTTCTTCAAAATGTGCATGTATGTGTTGAAATTTGACATGGTTAGACTAGAAACATGCCTTGACGGTATGGGAGGGTTTCAAGACTCAAGGATATCTAATGTCCCCACATAATCTTTGAGACCATCCATGGTTTCATCAATGTTCATAATGGACGTCTCATTGTCATCATTCGTTGTTTTTGTATGTAGAATCTCTGTTGTAAATCTCTTGAAATGTCATGGAACTTCCAATTCACCAACCATAAATGTCATGCATCGAACTTGCATAGTGAGAAGTGAATGGGGGCAACATTGAAATTTATTCAATCTATGCCTGTATGTGTCGAAATTTGACATGGTTAGACTAGACCCATGCCTTTATGGTATGGGAGGGTTTCAAGACTCAAGGATGTATATTTATGTTCCTTCATAATATTTGAGATCATCCACACTTGCATCAATGTTCATCATGCACATCCCATTTCCATCATTCGGCGTTCCCTTCTATAGAATTATTGTCGGAACTATATTGAAATTTGACATGGAACTTCCAATACACACATCACAAATGTCATGTACTGACCCCTCACAGTGTGTAGTGAATGGGGCCAATGTTGAAAGTTGTTTAGTTTGTGCCTGTATGCATCAAAATTTGACATGGTTAGACTAGACACATGTGTTGATGGTATGGGAGGGTTTCAATACTTAAGGATGTATGATGTCCCCACATAATATTTGAGAACATCCATGTTTCATCAACATTCATAATGAACGTCTCATTGTCATCATTCATCATTTCCATCTATAGAATATTTTTCAAAACTCTCTTGAAATGTCATGGCACTTCCAATACACCCATCACAAATGTCATCTTGCATCGACCTCGCACATTGAGCAGTGAATGGGGCCAACATTGAAATTTATTCAAACTATGCATGTATGTGTCGAAATTAGACATGGTTAGAATAGACACATGACTTGACGGTATGGGAGGGTTTCAAGACTCAAGGATGTCTAATATCCCCACATAATATTTGAGATCGTCCATGTTTGCATCAACATTCATAATGGACATCTCATTGTCATCATTCATTTTTACCATCTGTAGAATCTTTGTTGGATCTCTCTTGAAATGTCATGTAACTTCCAATTCACCCACCAAAAAGGTCATGCATCTACCTTGCGTAGTGAGCAATGAATGGGCCCAATGTTGAAATTTCTTCAATATGAGCTTGTATGTGTCGAAATTTGACATGGTTAGACTAGACACATGCCTTGACAGTATGGGAGGGTTTTGAGACTCAAGGATGTATATTGATTTCCCCACTTAATATTTGAGATCATCCTCACTTTCATCAATTTTCATCATGCACGTCTCATTATCATCATTTGTCATTCCCTACACCCATCACAAATTATATGCACTGACCCCACATAGTGAGCAGTGGATGAGGCCAGCGTTGAAATTTATTCAATTTGTGCCTATATGCATCACAATTTGACATGGTTAGATTAGAAACATGCCTTCACGATATGGGATGGTTTCGAGAATTAAGGATGTATATTGATGTTCCGACATAATATTTGAGATCATCCACATTTGCATCGACATTCCTCATGCACATCTCATTGACATAATTCGGCATTCCCTTCTATAGAATCGTTGTCGTAACTATATTTAAATTTGACATGGAACTTCCAATAGACCGATCACAAATGTCATGTATTGACTCCACGTGGTGAGCATTGAATGGGGCCAACGTTGAAATTTCTTCAATCTGTGCCTATATGTGTTTAAATTTGACATGGCTAGATTAGACACATGCCTTGATGGAATAGGAGGGTTTCAAGACTTAAGGATGTATATTTATGTCCCCACATAATATTTGAGATAATCCACATTATCATCAATGTTCATCATGCACATGTCATTTTCATCATTTTCCATTCCCTTCTATAAAATCATTGTCATAACTATCTTGAAATTTGACATGGAACCTCCAATACACCCATCACAAATGTCGCGCACCAACCCCACATAGTGAGCAGTGAATGGGGCCAACGTTGAAATTTATTCAATATTTTCTTATATGCATCAAAATTTGACATGGTTATAATAGACACATGCCTTGAAGGTATGGGAGGGTTTCAAGACTCAAGTATGTCTAATTTCCCCATATAATTTTTTAGGTCGTCTGTGTTTGCATCAACATTCATTGTCATCATTCATCATTCCCTTCTATAGAATCTTTGTCGAAAATCTCTTTAAATGTCTTGGAACTTCCAATATTCCCATCACCAATTTCATCCATCGACCTCGTACAGTGAGTAGTGAATGGGGCCAATGTTGAATTTTCTTCAAAATGTGACTGTATGTGTTTTGATTTTACATGTTTACACTGGGCACATGCCTTGACGATATGGTAGGTTGTTAAGTCTTAGGGAATTCATTCTCTTCATCATTTCCATCATCATGGTTTTCATTTCCATCATCATCATCATCATCATCATCATCATATTCATCATGACCCAATTTTTCCATCCACTGCAACAAAGATCAAACCTGACATACCCATATTTACATCGAAACCTAATGAATATGTCAATTTCCATGTATTTGTTTGTTTCTTGTGGAATTATTTGAGATGATTAATAAACCATAATTCTATTAAGTTGAGACAACACAAAAGAATTTTATAGGGTCCAACATGCAAGTGGTTTAATTGTTAATGGGTTATGGATTATAATGGGTGACAGGCTTAATGACATCAATCGAACCTACATTGTTACCAATGAATGAGGCCAACATTCAAATTTCTCCAAACTATCCCTGTATGTGTCAAAATTTGACATGGTTATACTAGGAACATGTCGCTTGATGGTATGGGATGGTTTCAAGACTCAAGTATGTCTCATCTCCCCACATAATATTCAACATCATCCATGTTTCAAGGGGTTAGGGGTTATATGGTATAAAGGTTAAGGTCTTAGGTTTAGGCTTAGTGAAATATTTCAATTTTTTTTAAAATATAAATTAATGAATAAACTTTGGATACATTAATTAGCCTAATTGTCTAGATTTACATTGATTTAAATATATGATATATTTAATTATATTTTTTAACAATTTCCAATAAATGACCACTAACCATGTGATGGGTGTTCTATATGCACTAAAAACACACTAAAACCCCTCAATTAAATTGTCAACCCAGGGTAAGTAAACTTAGAGTTGTAGCAATATATATGCCAAGGTAGGAGGTCTAGTAGTATAGTCTAATTAAGGAAGTGGCTATCTAAGGGATAATCTATTCAAGCAAAAACTATTAATGATCAAAACCCTACTAAGAAATTCAAACTATGTACACTAAGTAACCTTTTAACGAAGGATCGATGGATAGTTCTAGGAAAGAAAATGACAACTGTAATTAAAGAAAACTAGTTCAATCATAACAATAAGCAAAAGAAAACTATTTCAACTAATAAGAAAATAACAACAACAAACTACTTCAACTATCCTACTTAAATTCAATAAGCAACTATCCTATGAAAGCAATTAAATAAACAAGCAAGCAACTATTCTATTAAAACAAGTACACACGCAAAAAACAACAACTAGCTAATCCCATGATAACTCCTACAACAAGTAAACTAAGTAATACTACTCAATAAGTAACTAATTAAGCTAAGAAACAAGTGAACTCTATTCTTGAACTAAACTTTACAACTATTTCTAATTTACAAAAGGAAATCTACTAAATTGAAAGCAAGAAGAATTAACAACTAATATTTGATCTATGATAAGAAAACTACTCTTTAATCTACCAAAACAAAAGGCTATCTATCCTACAAAAGCAACAAAACTATCTTCTAATCTATGAAAGAAAGAAATTATCCTCTAATCTATGAAAACTCAAATATAGTGTTGATGATTGTGTGAATGTCTCCAGTGTCTTATAATATCATGATGGCACTTAATAATGACATATAATTCAAGAGGGATAAACTCGATATTGACTTCAATAGAAAAGTGAAAAGTGTGAATTAGACAATCTAGTGAGAACTTAGCCATTATGGGAACAACATCAATTATCTTTCATATCCATGTGATTATTGATCACGCATTAATCATCAAGAGTATAACGAGACTATGCTAATAAAATCAATTGCATTCTATACTAATGAAGAAAATTAATACTACACTAAACTAAATAATTAACTACAAATTGAAATTGCAACCTATATCTAAGAAATAAATTACATGAAGGAAACTAAACTAATCCTATCTTAACAATTCAAATTGCAAAAAGAGGAAATACTCATAAACAAAATTTAAACATTATTTCAACATATGACAAGAAAGAAAATCAGAAACAAAATGACAAATTAAATAAATAAAGCTAAATGGAAACTAGATCGGCAAATTACAATTGAAAACTAAAGGCTGATGACTATCCATCCACTGAACCCTGTCAAAGAGAGCATGAATTAAAAATTATGCTTTTAAACTCTGTTTTAGACTCTATTTCAGCATGTAGAAATTCTAGCTATCTTCTAATTACATACAAGGGTTAGTGTCTAAGCTTGCAATCTTGCTTCTACTAACTAATAAATCATTTCATGTTAACAATATTCCTCATAATAACCTGCAAAAACTAAGTTAATTAATTAAATCATAAACAAAAAATTAAATAACAAAGAAGTAAAATGATAATTCATGTACAAAAAAATGAATAGAAATGCATCTACGCTATCTAATTCACAAATAAACTCATAAGATAGTTACCCAGACTACTGGTGGGCCCCCCAGCAAGTCGTGGTCACTCTTCAAATGCACACCACAATATTCAACAACACAAATTCACCATTAAAACTAAAAGCACAGTTTTACACAATTCTAGCAAAATGAAAATGGAAAAACAGAGGGAAATTGTCTTTTCTCTCTAGCACACAACTTCCTGGACTTCTTCCCTATTGTATGACCACCACAGTGGCATTTATAATCTTTATAGACTGAGAGGTCGACCACTGGAGGGTCAAACCTCTTCTAAAAACAGTAAATTACATTTAATGATGCCCTATCAGCCGAAATAAAGCGAGCCAATAATCTCCCAACATAACAAACCAAACCAAGGGCACAAGCACGAGAAAAACCCATGTTTCTGATTCGCCCATCACTGGCTGCCAATACCGTAACCGCCCAATCACCCATCGTTTTTGTGCAGAACGAAGTGTCGGATGGAGTGTCGGATGGAGTACCAGACTAAGTGCCATATGGAGTGCTAGATTGAGTGTTGAAAGTAAAAACAAGTTGCAATTTTGCCTTCTGACATACAAAACATGAATTAGTCTCTTGGGATCATAAAAACATATTGATTTAAACTCAAAATCATTGAAAAACACGAATTATGCATAACTGGTGTGGATCATAGTGTTTTGACACAAAAGCTCTTCAAAAAATTCTTCAAAACATGAAAACGCATATACACATTCGGCAAAAAGGATCTAATTAACGTCATAAAATCAGCCATATCGCGGGCCCAACATTACCCCCACACCTATAATTTTGCAAGTCTCACTGCAAACAAAGAGAAATTGCCTCTCTTGACTAAGCTTGCTGAGGAGGATCGACTTTCTAAGATTCTCCTTCTTGCCCGGGGGATTTTTTCTTGGGCCTTTTGTGATGTTTCAATTGCATCCAAAGACTATTATTGGTGGTAGTCATATCATCAACCAAACGTTCTAGAGAACTCATCTTGACTTGTAGGACAATGTTATCATGGTGTAAATGATGACTTAGTCTTTCATGCTCTTTAAGTTTGAACTAGAGGGTTTGGAGTTTTTGGAGGATTCTGATGACATGTGAGGAATACTTGAGATGTATATTATATCCTTGATCCTTTAAACCATCCAAAACATCAATTTTACCTCTACAAAATTATTTCCAAAAGTGACTTCCTAGAAGCACAACAATTCTGGCCTGGCGAACTTGTGAAAAATAGGTATCAAAGTGACACCTGTAACTACAATACAATAACTCATGTGTACAAACTGAGAGAGGATTTTGGTTTTGAATATGTCCTATATAAAAAAATCTCTTGGTTTTCAAAATTTCACTTCCAGTTGTTAGGAAAACATGACTAAAACAGGAAAAATAGAGTGTTTTATTTTCTGAAAAACTAGGCCTCTATGAGAATTGAATATATCCAAAACCATAACGTATATTTAAAAACTGAGAGAGGTTATTGTTTTTTTATATGTCTTTGATAACAACCTCTCTTGGTTTTCAAAAATAATTTCCCATTTTTTCATAATCCAAGCTTGAATTTGGTTACTCAAAAATTATCGAAGTGCAACATGCTCTTAGAAGAAACACAGTGTGGTCTTTGAGAGGGTTTTTGGAGGCCTTCCCAGAGGATTTTTGGTTTGAAAGTGGTATGTTTTGAAATTTTATGATTTCTGCGACACAATGGAACCATCAAGCACTGCAAATACCTTCTCCAAACCTATGAAAAACTGACTTGAAGTCAAGCTGTCCAAATGTCCAGAAACCCTCTTATAGTGATTGTATTTGGGGAATTTCTCTCAAATAATAACACCTATGCATAAAATGAAGGAGGTTTTTGTTTCTTGGTATATGAATGAAAAAAACCTCTTTTGTCAAATTCATCTTCCTTAATTCAAAAATCAATTTTGAACTAGAACTTTGATCAAGACAATCATTTGAAATTTATGACAAGGAATGATGACATGCCCATGATGAGAATTTATGACCTTGGATGAGTGGAGGGAGTATTAATGACACCAATGACCATTTTACAACCAATATATGTCAAATTTTATTTGATAATTTTATTTTGAAAATATAACAATTTGACCTAATAACCCTATCAATCACATGAAAGAGTAAATTTCATCACTGGTGACTGATAGAAATGATAGATACTAACAAAAGGCTTGGTTTGTACTGGTAGGCATGGTGAACATGAGAATTTTTATTTACTTTCATCAATATGTAACAATTCAAACAACTATTCCTCTTTTCATAAGCTTGTAATGTAGATGGCAGTAAGTATTTAGCAGTTGTTATCGCTCTATATTTGTCAGAAAGAGTAGTTAAGTATACAAAGTCTGCTATAGCATAAACATAAAAATTAAAAGTAATATTATAACACACACAATGATGTCAGAAGTATATAATTTAGCATACCAATACAAACAACTTCTAATATAATATTCCAAGACATTGTAAAAAGACTATATGACATAATTTTGACAGAAATCCTACTTCCTCTTCTAATGGGTTTGCTATACAAATGGGCAGTGCTTAGCATTTTTTAGCTCATGAAACTCCCCCCCAGACCAAATATATGGCACTCTCTCGTGCCATGAATTAGCAATAGGATTTTTTATCTTTACTATTTTTAGAGGGGGGTTAGCAATAGGCATCTTGGTCTTCTTGCCCGATGAGGCTACAGGGGTATCAACAAGTTTCTTGGAATTTTGGTTTGGTAAAGGAATAGCTTGAGAATGAGGGTTTGGGTGGAGTAACAACCCCTAGATCAAGAGTCTTCTTGCTATTCTTGATTGTAAGATGAGGGTTTTCAAATTGGTAAATTAACTCATCCCACATTTTCCCCTATTTTTCCAACTCGGCTTAGACAAGTAGTTTGATAAGGCCTTGGTGAAATAGGTTGTTATGGGGATTGGTTACATTCTTCCTCACCTAGGAAGACATCCTTTCAAGACACTTTGAGAAGTAAAATGGAAAATTCAATGTCTTATTGAACTAAAAGTGAGCTAATAATCGAAAGTGACAACATTTAAAGACGAAATATCTACCTTCACATGTAATCAATCTAGTGATGACTATGAGAGGGTTGATTAGCTCCTCTTTTATCCACTCCTTGGAGTATCCCTTAGCTCCAGAGATGTTCTAAAATTCAGTTTTGAAAACCATGTTTATATCTTTCTCTTGGAAACTGTTGGTGTTTAACCAACGGTCTCCAACTCTTGGGAGCTTTGTGGTTGAGGCAATTGATTCCTTAGAGACCATAGACATAGTGAATAGGAGCAGAGGAAAGCTAAGAGTGTTCCATTATTATTTGTTTTTCCATTGTTCTTACACAATCCATTCATCTATCTTGCATTCTATAAGGCATGTAATCATAAATCTGTAATGAACAATTTGTAACGAAAATAAACCAATTAAGTGGTCTGTTAAGGAAATGTACAACAAATTATAACACACCAGGAATTATAATTTCAAAAATAAAATAAATGCTAATATAATAGCATGTATTATGAAAAAATCACACACAATTTTTTACAAATATTTACTTCTTCTAGGCAATGTTATCATTTGTCAAATCATGAACCCCTCCCTCACACCTAAGTATCGTCACACCTCACAATCAAAAATATAGGAAACCAATCAGTTCTCCCAATATTCGAACATGTACAACTTGTTAAGTGTAGAGATAAATTTCACAGATTGGTTTGATGAGACGGTTAGAAGATGCCCCCACCTATAGGATAAGAGATCTTTTATATAGATAAGAAGAGGTAGGCGAGAGAGTTTCAATATAGTCTCAAAGTTAGTTCCCAATGGAAAATTTATGGATTTCATTAACCTCAGCTTAACCATACATACATCATGTCAACTTTGTCTACAAGTAATGTTGTACATCAGGACAAGTTTAAATTTATTATTTATTTTTGTCAGATTACCATCCTCGCTAGGTAGAATGCCTAACTGCTAGCAAGCTTGTTCATTACTCCGGTGGGTTTACCTAGTCATGCCACAGGCCGATACTCATTGCCAACAGAGCTTTTTAGTATCCTGGCGGGTTAGCCTCTTACACCCTCAAAGACTGGCCCTCCATATTTTAAGATTTTAGTATAAGAGTGTTTTATGCAAGAATATGGGGGGAAAGCTCTGAAAACAACTTTTTCTATCTTTTTATTGGGATGGTATTTATGTTGGAGGATGAATTTTTGTTATATATATTTCTTAGTGATTATTCTGATGTAATGGGTACTTAAGTAAACGTGACCTATCTAAAGTTATGATATAATCAAGCTATTTAGTGTGTAGTGGATGGTACCATTGAGAAAGAACAGAAAGGTATATCTAGGCTCAACTCACTTTCTTCTTTTGTAATTTATTGTGATGTTTCCATGACTAACTGCTAATCAGACCTCCTTGTTACTCTTTAGTAAAGATACTTTACTCACTTACTCAGGTTTCTTGGAGAAAATGTATGAGAGACTTCTAAGCTTGATGGTTACGGTGTCACTTCCTTATATAGTGGTGAACGTTCAAGAGAAATTGCTTCTTAAGATGCCTTGAGAAAAATAAGATGAAAATCTTTTGCAGAAACATGGCTAACTACAACATGTCATTATTCATTTGATGCTTAGTAGACAACAAGGTTCAAGTATAGCAATGTTTTGAAGAAAAATTCTTCTTTTATATCTCCTTGAAATTGTCTACCTTGGTGACATAAATACCTACAAAGATCTCTAAAACTATTTGCAAAAACCACACTCTAAAATATAATAAACTAATGAGATCAATGAGATCAAGTCATAGGAACATGTATCTCATAGTTCTTTTATTAAAATAAAATGTAAAATTAGGCTGCATTAAGCTAAACTGACAGCATGCAGCTTTTATTTACTCTAAAAAGAAAGGGAAAATATTGATTCAAGTGTAAGAACTCTTCCAATGTAACCATGTGTGGAGCAAGATAAGAAACATACTCATATCCATATATGAAAAGGTTACTGCAGTGATTACCTAGATATGAAGAACCAACCAACCTACTTGTTTTGGTATCAGAAGGTGTTGAAGAAGAGAATAGTATTGTGTCCTGATGACCTCTTGAAACCAAATTTCAATGTAATCTTGATGTTCATCAATATTAATTTCTATGCTCTCCTTCATCATAATATGCAGATCCTTTTCTTCTAGATGATTGATTTCTGAAGTACATAAAGGATCTGTTGAAATGAATGTAGAAAACTCCTCAATCTCAGGTCTTAATGATTGCTCTCCACTGGATATAGTCCATAATTTTTCATCTTCCTTCACATTTTGGCAAGGAAAATAAATTTGTAGCTCATATGACCTTCATTCTTCTAATATTTCTAGAGAGGTAGATATACTTTTGGCTGTTGCCAAAATATGTTCTTCTTGAAAAGAAGAAATCCCGACTACTTCTAGGATTTGAGAAATTTCCCTCAGGCTAATGGTTTCTTCTGAGTTCATCTTGAAATTTGATAAAACTTGGTTCACACAAAGATGATGTTCATAAAATTAGGATCTCCTAATGGTGGTAAGAAAACAAAGGTTGTATTGTTTGGTTTTGCAGAGGGCTCGAGTGGTCTTGCCTCATGTCCCACTATTATTGATGCTTCAACTTTTGTTTTATAGTGCTCCCTATTTTATCCTCTTCAGAGAAACCTTTAGCTCTTTGGGTTGAGATAACTCATGTTTTTTGGTATCGGTCTATGGAGTTTATGAGTGGAATGTTCCTCCCCCTAAAAAGGTCGGAAGGAACCTTGGTTGAAAGGTTTGATTTAGATTTAATGTATCTACCTTTTGGGTCTCTAGGTCTATTCATGAAAGTAAAAAATGAAAAGAAAAACTACCATTGGGTTTGGGGGACCCTGCAATAGCATATGCGCAGGTTCATACCTCTCGTCTTAAAGTCCCCCCACCACCAATCTAATGCTAAGGTCTAGAAATGATCTAATTCCTAATTATTTCCTACCTTGAGACAACTCCCTGGCAACAACGCCAAAAATAATGGGTGTTCTATATGCACTAAAAACACAATAAAAACCCTCAATTAAATTTTCAACCTGGGGTAAGTAAACTTATAGTTGTAGCAATATATATGCCAAGGTAGGAGGGTTGGTAGTATATTCTAACTAAAGAAGTGGCTATCTAAGGGCTAATGTATTCAAGCAAAAACTATTAATGATCAAAACCCTACTAAGAAATTCAAACTATGTACCCTAAGTAACCTTTGAAAGAAGGATCGATGGATAGTTCTAGGAAAGAAAATGAAAACCCTACTTAAAGAAAACTAGTTCAATCATAACAATAAGAAAAAGAAAACTATTTCAACTAATAAGCAAATAAAAACAACAAACTACTTCAACTAGCCTACTTAAATTCAATAAGTAACTATCCTATGAAAGAAAGTAAATAAACAAGCAAGCAACTATTCTACTAAAGCAAGTAAACACGTAAGAAAAACAACTAGATAATCCTATGATAACTCCTACACCAAGTAAACTAAGTAAGACTACTCAATAAGTAACTAATTAAGCTAAGAAACAAGTGA
Source organism: Picea engelmannii (assembly GCA_009831015.1). NCBI lineage: Eukaryota > Viridiplantae > Streptophyta > Pinopsida > Pinales > Pinaceae > Picea > Picea engelmannii. The sequence goes on along the minus strand of ML780652.1, from coordinate 34,483 downwards.
ACTCTATTTTTGAACTAATCTTCACAACTATTTCTAATTTACAAAAGGAAATCTACTAAATTGAAAGGAAGAAGAATTAACAACTAATCTTTGATCTATGATAGTCAAACTACTCTTTAATCTACCAAAGCAAAAGACTATCTATCCTACAAAAACAAGAAAACTATCTTCTAATCTGTGAAAGTAAGAAACTATCTTCTAATCTATGAAAACTCAAATATAGTGTTGATGGTTGTGTGAATGTCTCCAGTGTCTTATAATATCACAATGGAACTTAATAATCAAAGATAACTCAAGAGGGATAAAATTGATATTGACTTCAATAGCGAAGTGAAAAGTGTGAATTAGACAATCTAGTGAGAACTTAACCATTATGGGAACAACATCAATTATCCTGCATATCCATGTGATTGTTGATCACGCATTAATCATCAATAGTATAATGATACTATGCTAATAAATTCAATTTCATTCTATACTAATGAAGCAAATTCATACTACACTAAACTCAATAATTAACTACAAATTGAAATTGCAACCTAGATCTAAGAAAGAAATTGCATGAAGGAAACTAAACTAGACCTATCTTAACAATTCAAATTGCAAAAAGAGGAAATACTCATAAACAAAATTTAAACATTATTTTAGCATATGACAAGAAAGCAAATGAGAAACAAAATGATGAATTAAATAAATAAAGCTAAATGGCAACTAGATCAACAAATTAAAATTGAAAACTAAAGGCTAATGACTATCCATCCACCGAACCCTGTCAAAGAGAGCATGAATTAAAAAATTTGTCTTAAAACTTTTTTTTTAACTCTATTTCAGCATGTAGAAATTCTATCTATCTTCTAATTACATACAAGGGTTAGTGTCTAAGCTTGCAAGCTTGCTTCTACTAACTAATAACTCATTGCATATTAACAATATTCCTCATAATAACCTTCAAAAACTAAGTTAAATTGATTAAATCATAAACAACAAATTAAATAACAAAGAAATAAAATGATAATTCATGTACAAAAAAATGAATAAAAATGCATCTACGCTATCTAATTCAAAAATAAACTCATAAGATAGTTACTTAGACTGTTGGTGCCCCCCCCCCAGCAAGTCGTGGTCATTGTTCAAATGCACACTACAATCTTCAACAACACAACCTCGCCATTAAAACTAAAAACACAGTTTTACACAATTCTGGCAAAATGAAAATGGCAAAATAGAGGGAAATTGTCTTTTCTCTCTAACACATGAATTCCTGGAATTATTCCCTATTGTATGGCCATCAAAGTGGTATTTATAAGATTTACAGACTGAGAGGTCAACCACTGGAGGGTCGAACCTCTTCTAAAAACAGTAAATTACATTTAATGATGCCCTAACTGTCAAAATGAAGCGAGCCAATAATCGTCCAACATAACAACCCAAAATAGGTTGTCAAGAGTTTAGTAGTTGGAGGGCACAAGCACAAACAAAACCCATGTCTCTGATTCACCCATCACTGTCCGCCAATACCATAACCACCAAATCACCCATCATTTTTGTGCAGGATAGAGTTCCAGATGGAGTACTGGATTGAGTGTCGAATGGAGTGTCGGACTGAGTGCCAGAAGAAAAAACAAGTTGTGAGTTTTCCCTGTGACATAAAAAACATGAATTAGTCTCTTGAGATCATAAAAAAATACTGATTTAAAATCAAAATCATTGCAAAACACAAATTATGCATTCCTGGTTTGGATCATAGTGTTTTGACACAAAAGATCTTCAAAAACTTCTTCAAAACATGAAAATGCATATACACATTCAGAAAAAAAGGATCTAATTAATGTCATAAAATCAATCATATCACGGACCCAACACCATTCTAACTCTTATATAAGAAATCCTAATTTATTTTTCCAACAACCAACAATTCATACATGTAATATTCCAGATATAAAGTATGCAGAATAGAAATAAAATGATAGAAATGGCAGATGAACAACAATATAACCAAAATAACACCACAATAATACTGAAATGATAACAGAATAATACCCTAGGGTTCTCATACCCTCAACTCCTATTTATATTAAATATGTATATCAAGAGAACCATCTAGAGGAAGATCCTTCTAGAAGTGGAATCTTCTATTAGGTCTTCTTACATTCAATTTATTCTACCTTATTGCAAGGTATTATTAATATTTACCTTTATTACATTAGAATACATTGTTCTACCTATGTAAGGGGTTAGGTACCTAACATGTCCCACCCCTTAAAAACAACCTTGTCCTCAAGGCTTGAGATGTGGAAATTGCTGCAGAATGGTAGTTGGTTCCCAAGCGGCATCTGCTGGAGTTGTATCTTTCCACTAGACTAACACTTCCTTGATGGTTCGCTAACATAGGAGACGCTCATGCTGGTCCTAAACTGCTTGTGGTTGTATCCAAATGGAGCCTTCTTCGTCCAACTCTGGAAGAGTGGTTTGATTTTGGCACATAATTCCAATCACCTTCTTCAAGCATGAAACATGAAAAATAGGATGTAGCTTAGAATGAATGGGCAAAGCTAACTGATAGGACACCTGTCCCACATGCTTGAGAACTATATAAGGACCATAAAATTTGGGTGCTAGCTTCTAACAATGGTTGAACTTGAAAGAATTTTTCTTGTAAGGTTGGAGTTGAAGAAACACTTGATCCCCTTCTACAAATTGACGTTTAGAGCGACCTTGATATTCTTGTTGCTTCATGCGATTCTAAGCCATGACTAAATTCTCTTTGAGGGTATGGAGAATAGTCTCTCTAGCTTTAAGTGTTTGGTCAACCACCTGGACCTTCGAGACACCTAGTAAATATGAGAGAACTGAAGGTGGCTTTTGTCCATAGACTGTGTCAAAAGGAGTCATGCATGTAGATGTATGGTATGAAGTGTTTTACCACCATTCAGCTAGGGGTAGCCACTGAGCCCATTGATTTTGTTTTTCTGATGCAAAACACCTTAGATATGTTTCCAAACACTTGTTGACAACTTCAGTTTGACCATCCGCCTTGGGAAGATAAGTTGTGCTGAGATGCAATTGGGTGCCTTGTAGCTTGAATAGTTCTTGCCAAAATTTGCTGGTGAAAGTTGGGTCACGATCAGAAACAATAGAATGAGGCATGCCATGAAGCTTGAAGAACTAATCCATGAAAATTTGAGCCATTGTGGATGCTTTAAATGGGTGTTGAAGAGCACAGAAATGAGCATACTTGGAAAGGCGATCAACTACCACAATGATGACTGATTAATTACCTGATTTAGGTAATCCTGTAATAAAATCCATAGAGATATCCCTCCAAATAACAGGTGGAATCAAAAGCAGTTGTAGTGTTCTCGGAGATTTGACTATTTCGCCCTTGTTGCATTGACACACATCACATTCGGACACAAAATTATGAACGTCTTGTTTCATACCATCCTATAAAAAAGAACGTTTGACCATGTCATAGGTTTTGGTAAACCCGAGTACCCAGCTGTGGGTGTCGCATGAAGCTCAGAAAGCACAGTGGATTTAATTTTTGATTGTTTACTTAAATACAAATGGCCTTTGTATCGAAGCTCATCTTGGAGCCATGAGTACCCTAGGGAAACTAGAGAATTGGACTACAATTGTTGTATCAGATGCGAACTTTTGGGATCATGTAGACATTCTTGGTGAATGGCTTGGAGCTAATATAGTACAATGAAGGAGAGAGAAAAAAGGGAGCCTTCATATTCATATTTTCGAGAAAGTGCATCGGCCACCACATTGTCTTTTCATTTCTTGTAAATGATCTCATAATCATATCCAAATAGCTTAGTCACCTAGTTTTGTTGCTCTTGGGAGGAAATGCATTGTTCCAGAAAATACTTCAGGATTTAATGGTCTGTCTTAATTGGAAGCGTTTCCCCAATAGATAAGGGTGCCACAAATCAACGACATGCAGAATAGCCAACATTTCATTTTCATAGATTGATTTTCCCAAATTTCGTTCAGACAGTTGTTTGTTGGTAAAGGCAAAAGGTTGACCCTCTTGCATAAGGACAACACCAATACCTTTCCTTGAAGCATCACATTCCAGGACAAAGGTCTTTGTGAAATTAGGAAGGTCCACGACTGGAGTGGTGCATATGGCCATCTTCAAAGTTTGAAAAGCCTGAGTAGCTGCTGGGGTCCAAGTGAAAGAATTATTTTTAAGGAGTGACGTGAGAGGTGCCACAATATTTCCATAATTCTTAACAAACTTGTGATAATAACCTGTTAGGCCCATAAATAATCACAAGATTTTTAGAGTCTTTGGGTGAGACCAATATTGCATAGCTTCAATCTTTTTAGGATCCACTCTGACGTCATTCTTTCCAACAAGATGGCCCAAGTACTTGACTTTAGAGGCACCAAAATCACATTTAGATTGTTTCAGGAAAAGTTGGTGTTGAGAGAGTAGATGGAGAACTCGGTCCACATGAGAAAGGATGTATGTCTAGGTTTTGTTATAGATGAGGATATAATCAAAGAAAACTAACACAAAATAATGGAGAAAGGGGAGAAAGACATTATTCATGAGGCTTTGGAAGGTGGAGGGGGAATTACACAAGCCAAAGGGCATGACTAAAAACTTATAGTGGCCCTCATGAGTTCTAAAGGAAGTCTTAGGAATGTTTGCCTCTTTCATACGGATCTGGTGGTATCCAGAATGAAGATCAAGTTTAGTAAAGAACTGGGCGCCACTCAATTCATCCAAGAGGTCATCAATGACAGGAATGAGAAATTTTTCGTTAATGGTGAGTTTGTTGAGGGCGTGGAAGTCAGGACATATGTGCCAAGAAACTTCTTTCTTCAAGACCATGACCACAGGAGAAGATTAGGGGCTCATACTAGGGCAGATAACGCCTGCGTTAAGCATTTCTTGAACCATTTTCTCAATTTCATTTTTTGGGGAAAAGGCATGATGATAGGGATGAATATTGGGAGGGAGGCTTCCTGGTAGAAGGGGATTGGAATGATCATGAACACCACAGGAAGGAGGGAGTCCCTGGGGAGTGGAAAATACCCCTTGATGTTTAGATAGGATGGATTGGAGGTCTTATGGCACAGAGGGTGTCTCAGTTGCATGTATGGCATGGAGTTGGGAAATAACACCAGAATGACCTTTTTTTAGTAGCTTTTCCATGCGATGGGAACTAATGATCTCCGGTGAACTAGCGGTGATGCCTTGGAACTTATATTTTTGGCCCTCCTAGTCAAATTGCATGGTTAATTCCTTTAAATACATGAGAATGGGACCCAAAGTCACACAATGTCACAACTGCCCATGTTGATAGAAAACATATGATATTTCAGGTGGTAGTCACCAATTTGGAGACACACATTTTCACAACGCCCTCCACATTTCATGGAGCCACCATTGGCAATCATGACTTGGAAATTATTGACTATATGGATATAGCAATGAATTTCTTGGGAAATGTGGTGATGAATAAAATTATGGGTGTTGCCACTATCAACCAAAATGATGACCTTCCTATGCTTGATGTAACCAATTAGTTTGAGGGTTTGGGGAGCAGAGAAACCAGTTAGAACATTTAGGGAAATGATTTCTTCTACTTCGAGAGGGTCTAAGGGAGGGCTTATATCCATGGTTTCAGGTGACTCGGACACAAGGGGAGTTTCAACATCCTCTTTTGAAACATCCTTTGAGATGGCCATAAAAATCTTTTGTTCCTTACATTTGTGGCCCGAAAAATATTTTTCATCACAATTATAACAAAGGCCTTTGAGTTGGTGTTCAGCCATTTCAGCTCTGGTCAATTTTTGGATCTTTAGTGGAGTAGAGGGAGTAGTGGGATTGATTGGTTTAGTGCGAGGAATAAAGGAGGGTTTATGTTTTTGAGAAGATACAACTTGTTGTGATTCTTTAGCTCTTTTAGTAGCCTCCACCCAACTCTGAGGCTGATCCATGAGGACATGGACATGAATCTCATCCATGAGGTCACTGATAAAACGTTCTCAAAAAAAGGCATCAGACATGCCCTCTATTCGAAAATCCAAGTACTGAAAAGTAGCTATAAAGTTTTCCATTGTTCCAGATTGTTTCAACTTTGTCAAATGTCCTAAATGGTTGTTGTCAGTGTCAAATCATTCATAAAGCTCTGCCACAAAGTGTGTCCAAGCAATATACCCTTGATGGGAAGTTTTTCTCCATTGCCACCATTTCCAACGTTCTTGATCTATATGGAGAATACGATACCGGATTTTGGCCAAGTCATCTGTAATGTCATATAAAGAGAAATATTGTTCCATTTGGGTTACCCAACCAATGGGATCCAAGCCATCAAATTTGGTCACATCCACTCATGGAAGGCATAGGTCACTCTAAAAGTGATGGGGATGGGAATTATGGGAATGAGAGGAAGTTTCAGCTTCAGTATGTGGGGGTGGGTCAGATAAAGGGCTATGTGTAGGGATATGCAACTTGGTGCAGATCATCGAAAAGACAAATTCAAGTTGGGTAGTCATGTCATGTTTGAGTTCCTCAATTGAGGCAGTGATGGAGGACTGCATGGTTGTATTGATGGTGGAAACATTGGCACTGAGTTGTTTCACTTCTTGTTGGGTCTCTGTGAAATTAGATTGCAAGGTATTGGGGCAAGCTTCCAATTCTTGGCTACGAGTATGGGCCATATTGACGAGGGAACCAAAACGGGGCTGGTGGGGTGAAAAATTTTGCTGAAAAATTATATTTATGAATGTGATAAGGGAAAAGAGATAAATCCAATGGAATAGGTCTCAAATTATGAATGTGATAATGGAAAAGAGATAAATCCAATGGAATAGGTCTCAAATAATGGTGTAAAAATTTTCAGACTCCGGTAAAAAAAAAAAAAAATTACACCTGCGAGTTATACTCTAGTCTGAAGAATACTGCAGTGATGAAATGCCCAAATGGTTAACCATGAATAAATGTGTAGTGATTTGGAAACCCGAACATAGTTTCACGGCAATAGATCTTGTTTGTTTTAATTTTTTTTTGTTTCCGTCTCCAAGGGTTAGGTATTCAAGGGTTCTACAGACAAGGGTTTTCCCTGTGCTATAGCTCTCTGATATAGGTGCGGGGTCCAATAGTAGTACTCGGCCCAATATCTCAGGGAACTAACTAAGGAGGCTAGACCATACCCTTAGACGTACTACTAGACTACCCGGGTACTAGAGAGTATCTTCCCGAGTGTTTTTCTCTGTGGCACTATAGCAGTCAGGCAGTTGATCATTTTATCTAAAGAGGGCTTCAAGAAATCTAGGTCGATCTGTACATAAGTGTTGTCTGATGAACTACCACTCGAAGGGGTACCAACAGGGGTTACAAGGGTGGACAACATATGTGCGCTTAAGAACCACTTGTATTTCCTGCATGTATGAATCCCTCAACCATGAGTTTATGCACGTAATGATAGATCTCTATGGCTTAAAGACGCCGAAATACGTCTCTACCCTGAAAAAAAAATCAACCCACAAATTTCTGCCAAGGAAAGTGCTCTGATACCACTTGTAATATTCCAGATATAAAAGGTATGCATAACAAAAAAAATGATAGAAATGGAAGATGAACAAAAATATAACAAGAATAACAACACAATAATACTGAAATGATAACAGAATAACACCAGAAAGATCACTTAGATTACTGAAGGCAATGTTCACAGGCCTCTTTGAGGAGGCAACCTCTAGTTGAGCAGAGATCTATTACAATAATATCCAAGCTAGGATTCTCATACCCTCGACTCCTATTTATACTAAATATGTATATCAAGAGAACCATCTAGAGTAAGATTCTTCTAGAAGCAGAAGCTTTTATTAGGTCTTCTTACATTCGATTTATTCTACCTTATTGCAAGGTCTTATTAATATTGACCTTTATTACATCGAAATAAATTGTTCTACCTACATAAGGGGTTAGGTCCCTAACAATACAAAAAGTTATTTATATTGTCAGAAATAATACTAAAGCATTTCATGAAATTTTGGGCCATAATAATCAACATTTTAAAAACTGGATTAGAAATAATTCTGAAAATTTAGAAGTCTTGGTCATTAACATTATTGTTTGCAATTATGTCATCCAAATTATCATTGTAAATGTTCATATGTTCTTTCAAGTATTTAATATTATCATCATCCTCTTCTTGATCTAAATCATCTTCATCATTATTGAAATTTGACTGTAGATCATCTATATTGTTACAAGATGTATAGTTTGGATCATCATTTTCTATACCATCCATATTGTTGTCTTCCATAAAATCATCTAACTCTGGATTGTTGTCTTCTTTTGCCTGAACATAACCATATTCAACATCATCGTGTATGTTAATTTATTCTTTGTTCTCTAATCCATCTCTCTCATTTTGTTGGACATCATTGTTTTTCTCAATATCCACTAATGCATCGTCAAATACAGGCCTTGATCTTGGATCATAATGTATGACAAATATCCATTTCGAGTCCAAAATATCTTCATAGACTTGCACATAAACAACATATATATATATTATAAATATCTTATAACACTTTTATTTATTAATAAACACATATATTATCGCAAAAAACTATGAATCAATAGATTAATGATCACCATTGCTTCTTATTTGAGTTAAAGAAATACCTGCTCACAATGAATTGGTAGAACATAAGGCTCCTTACCCTCCAGCAGGAACCTCAAGGAATCTATAGAAAACAATCCAATTTGGGTATCATGTCTTTGTGTCCTCTCAAATGCTTCATAACATCTACACTTAAAAATACAACATTTAAAAGAGCGGTAATCTAACTCAACAATTTCTTGGATTTTTCCAACATATTGTAGATTCCCTTCAATAATATTCTTATATTTTGAGTTTGCTCGACTAGATTTCTTGAAATCAAACATGATTCCACAATCAAAGGATTTTTTCTTTACATCTACACTTTCTACACGATAATGTCATCCATATGCCCACATTGCAAGATATTTCCTTGCCTGTGAAAGACCATTTATTTCAGTGAAAAAAATATAATGATAAATATTAAAAGAGTTAATAGTGTCAAAACTATAAGGAAACAACATTTTGTAAAATTCCAACTATACCTTTATTTCACATCCTCTACACATGTTGATTTCATATGCTATTATGTTTGAATCTATACATCCATCTTCTATTTGACTTTGAATTTTTTCAGGAACCCATTCTAGAGTGAAATATTTTCCCCATTCCCCAAGCAGATCATTGGGAAGTGGATTGTGTTGGGAAATTATTTTTTGTTTTGAAGTTGTGCAAGGAGGAATATAGTCCCAATTTTGGTGAAACACGAGTTGCACAAGCTACAAAATATCTGGACAGTGGAGCAAGAAAAGAAATAGAAAATGGTTGTGAAAAGGGACAACGCAACATCAACAAGGAAAAGGAAGTTACAACAGAACAAGAACAAGAAAGCATGCAGATTCTAAAGCCAGAAGATCCCACTCAGTCTATATGTATGAGATGCATATGATTGTAAAAGGGTTGGGTATGGTTGGGTGTAGTTGGTTGATTGTAGAGTTTTATCATAGATGGTATAGAGGGCGTAGATATATTAAAGGTTATGTGATTGTAATTTGTATATAGTTTTTGAGGGAAAAAGTAGATAGAGCTTTGTGCATGAGTTTGGAACCAAAATATTGTAACTGAGTACTAATTCCTATCTCTGCAATTCTATCTGAGAAGCTCTGTTGATAATATATATGGAAGGACCTTAAATTTTGAAATTACTGTGTCATTATGTGTGTATTCTTATGAATTGTCTCCTTACAGTACTTATTTATGTTTGATAAGGGAAATGTGTTGTCTCTATTTCCAAATGCTATCACAACTTGATTTTCCTTATTTCTAGTTATGAATAAGTTCAGACATGTTCTGTGGTTAGTCTTTCTTGCACAATATCCTGGTGAATCTTCAATATTCTAGAAACCCACCTAAGTATTATCCCCCTTCCTTATCTTCCTGTCTTGGTTGCACTCGGGTGAGACTTATTCTCTTCAGAGGGGATGAAAATTCTAGTGCTCTAGACTACTCGGTGCCTTTTGTTGGTAACCTGAGAAAGACCCTAGTCTGATCAATTATGCACCAACAAAATGGTTCTATTTCCAAGACCTGCATTAAAAGAGAACCTATAGGGAGAATTCTTCCATGGATTCACAGATCTGATGTTCACCAATGGTGGGAGAAAAATTGTGACGCCTTCATAAGGAAACAAGAGGAGTTGTGAGGGAAACCTGTGAAAGATACATGGGAGGTTGTCTTTTACTCAGAAAGATCAAGTGACCAGTACGAGATATTCTGGGTTAAGTTCCCAGAAGAAATTTTCCACTGGATAGATAGGATCCAAGAAACTTTGAAATTCCAAGAATGAGTCAAGAAGACTTGTTCTTGGGATGCATAAAAGAACGCAACACTTCATCGACTGGATCATCTGGTAACGTGAGCGATCGATTTCTGGTTCAATACAACATTAGAAGAATACATTATCGATTTTGTAGCTGAGAATCACCAATATTTTTCACCAGCAAAAGCAGATTTCAAGAAAGACGCAGGGGGAAGATTGTTGAGGGAAATCCACCTGTGGATTAAGGTTTTCTTGATGGAGGAAGGGATGATAACTATGTCCTCAATTAATATGTTAGCGTAAACACCCTCACTTGTGGTTGGGTGAGTTTGGGGTGGGGTCATGGCTTGAGAGAGGGGAGAGGGTTCTTTGAAAAATGGGGGAGCAGCAAGAAATGGACTCAAGAGATGAACGAGCCTTGAAAAGAGTCACCATAGTTGAGAAGTGGTAGCGCAGTAAGATAAAGAAAGTAGTAAAATAGTTAGAGAAGTTGCGGAAATAAGTTGAACTAGGAGAATTCAAGGAAGGACAAATGGAAGAGTTGTGAAAGATGAGAAGATAGGAAAGATTGGCCAGTCAAATATTAAGTGAGAGATAAGTGCAGAGAGAAAGAATTCCCCAAGATGGTGGACAAGAAGAAGAAGGTGTAGAAGCATGGGAAAAGGAAGTCAGCATGGATCTTGAAGAAGAAAGAGAAGATTCAGCCCGATGCCAGAAAAGATCGAGAATATGGCTAAAGAGACTGCTCCAGAGGATGAGAACAAGACCCCCCAGATCAACAAAATCCTCCCCAAATCCAGTGGCACCAACCTCGAATCACCCATACCCCAAGTGTTGTCTATACAAGTGGTAAATTATATACTACCTTCTTATGTTATTCATGTTCCATTACAGTGATTCATTCATCCACAAACAAGAAGCATGAATATTGGGAGGATATTGGGATCCCTTGGTAGATCACAACCAAGATCGTCAGGTTTTATCTTGGTATGATCAGTAATATCAACACTAGTTGGTAATGAAAGAGGTTTTATTGCTCGATACCCAGAATTTTGGGGTAAGGGAGATGAGGATGTTGAGCAACATTTGTTCTTATGTGAAGCAATCTGGAGGTCCAGATGGAATCTGGATGCAAATAAATTGGTTGAGTTCCAGACTACTTTGCGAGGTCATGCTCCAAATGATACATGAAGACCATTGAGCCAGGAGCACCAGGATTGCAAGGTCAAGCATTTAAACTCGACCAGGTATGGGAAAATTTTATAGCATAGTTTAAGGTACCTCAGTCAGAACAACAAGCTCTGTCTGAGTTACGCGAAATTTAATAAAGGGAAGGTGAATCGACATGAGACTATAGTAATAAGTTTAAAGATTCTATAGGGAGTTTAGCTCATCTGATCCATTAAGAAAATCAAATAGAATGGTATATATAGGGATTTATACCTCTGACATGGATTCCATTAACACAACAAAGGATAGCCACTTTGACAAATGCCTTGGAAAAATCAATGAAGATTGAAGCCATGGCAAGATATCTGGGGATCCTGAGAGTGACCAGACCCCCAACAAATGCAAATTTGGTGCAACTACAATGGTAAATATCAACGCTTATAGAGAATATTTAATAATTGATGATACCCGGACCAAGATGATCACAAGTTTGGTGTAACAGATGCTACACAGAAAGAGATATGACAAACAAATGTCCACAGATGAGGGGAATGGGACCTCTTTAAAATTTGATGGGACCCCCACCAGGACCCATGGGAGGAGTTGCGCAAGTATCTTTGAATTTACCATTTCATACCCCAACCCCATATCATGTTTTTCCATGTAATCAAGAAGTGCCATCAATTGAGTATTGCAAGATTTTATGAATCCATAGGCATGGGCCAAGACAGCGCCCCATTATTCATAAGTATTCAATAGTACTGAATACTGTGGATTGTGAGTTTTTCGCATCTACCACACATTATTCTAATTAGTGTAGATCATTGGATGCACTTGCAGACAGACTGGATCGAACATCATTCATGGTGAATGAAACCCCTCAGGGACCAGGAAGAGGTCAAGGAGGTGGAGCTGGAGGAGACTTCAGAGAAGGAAGATTTGGGGGAATAGGTCCAAGTAGATTCTATAGTTGTGATGAGAAAGGCCACATGGCTAGAGATTGTCCTCACCCAAGGTGTCCATGGTGATCTAACTGCATAACTAATGGGCATGCAACTGAAGACTGCCCAAAACTAATTGCAAAATGGGAATATCGGGTACGTAAACGAGGAAATAATATCATCAGTTCAGATATAAAGAGATTTATTAGAGGACAACTACCCAACCTTAACATCATTAATCGAGGAGGGGAAAATACTGGTGTGGATGTTGATAATTTACCTCAGATCTAGAAATCAGTGCCTAAGGAGGACAAGTGTGATCCTCTGAAACAAAAGCTATTCTTTAAAAATTCTATATAATTTTTTCAGAATATCCCTGGCCCTAAGATGCAAGAGAAACCCCCTTAGCCTATTGTTTACCCTAAGATCGCACAAGTCCCTACTTCACCCCTTGCACCCAGAAACCTTGTAGTCTCAATGAGACAACCTAAGCAACCAAAAAATGTAGCTGACCTTTGGTTTCAATTATTTTCTGATATTCTTGGGAATGACGAGTTAACAGAAAATTTTCGCAATGCACTATACCTAGTCCTAGGAACTGAAGGATCTCCAGAAACAAGAATAAGGACTAATATTCCCGAGATGAATACTCAGAGAGTGCAGAGAAGGAAAGCACAAACTAGAAAAGAGTTTAGATTATTGACCCAGCTAGATGAGTTTGATATTAAGGATGTTATGTTAGATATAGCATCTTATGTTAATATAATTCCTAAAAAGAATTGGGAAGCTTTAGGAAAACCCCAATTCACATATTCCCCAATCCATCTAAGAATGGCCAATAAATATTTTATTTTTCCAATAGGAAGACTGGAGAATGTGGAAGTAGATGTTGTGAGAGTTAAGAATGTAGCTGATTTTGAGGTGATCAAAATCATGGGGGATAAGGAACCTTATCCTGCACCACTTGGTATTCATTGGGCTTACAATAACTATGCGGTGATTGAACTAAAGAAAGAGACTATGACATTTGAGGCAGATGGAATAAAATTAGTTCAACCCTTGGATCCATATGTACGCCATCGATACACGGAGCCAACGGACAACAATATGGAGCGAGAATACTTGGATGAGTATTACATTGTAACAATAGGAATGAGAGAAGACTACATAAATCCTATTGTTGATGGATCAGTAAGTTAGAGGAGCATACAATCAGCAGACGAGATTCAAAACTGGCATTTGACAGTTGGGAGTAAGGTTCATATGAAATATTTTCAAGAAGATGCGCAACTGTCAAATCAACTAGATGGGTTGGAACCAAGGTCATAGAAAACCCGATATATGATGGTACCTCAGAATTTGGCATTTTTCTGGTCAACATGGAAAAAAATATAGCAGAGGATCAAAGGACCTCAATGTTGGATTTATCGCTCCAGGACACCCCTGCTCGATGGTGGAATAATCACAAAGACTTAGTTGAGAACTAGGATGGTGCTAAGCAAGCTATCTCATATAGATTTCAAGATAAGGAGCACTTGGAATCAAAGATGAAAACGGATTTCCAAATTGCGCAATTGTTCAATGGATAGTCTGACCCTAAAGAACATATTGAACAATGTGTGAGATAGTGGCAAGTTGCAAAAATACCATCTTGCTTGTGGGTTCAAGTATTTTCCCATTCACTAGGTCCAATTCTGAAAGCTTGGTACATGCATGAAGAAACCAGAAGATAGACCAACGACTGACAAACGTTGGAAGATCAATTTTTCAAGGACTTATCATTTACAAGTAAGTACCATGATCTTAAAGTAGTCCTGCAAAGAATTAAAGAATTCCTTTTTACAGATACCAGTGAACGGAAATCAGACCTAGTGGTATGTGCAAAGCATAGCCAAGAACTTCAGTCTAACCTTCACTCAAACTTGGACAAGAGACCTATAGAATGTTATAATATTGAGAAGGATTTGGAAAACCCGAATAATTTAGAAGAATTGAGAAACTTAGCCATCAAAGAAGCAAAAGGAAGAAAAGAAATACAAAACATTATACCCAACTAGATTGATGGTTCTTATAATTATCAATTAAAGTTGTGTAAATTCAATATAGGGACCACAGCGAAACCCTAATATAGCTATGGTGGGAGATTAATGGGATGATAAAACTAGCCAATAAATACATAGTTGGTTGCAAGAGTATGAAGACTTGTTCCCAAAGACATTTTCAGAGCTAAAAGGGATGAAAGGAGCTATGGGAGAGATGAAAATTGAACTAAAACCAGTATCTAAGCCTGTAAGGCATAGTCCATATCACCTTAACCCTAGAGTAAAAGAGAAGCGTAATAGGGAAATAGACAAGTTTTTGGAGGCTGGACTCATTTTTGTAGTGGAAGAAGCAGAATGGGTTAGCTCAATAGTCATCCGGAGAAAGAAAGGCACAGAGGAAATTAGGGTCTGTGTAGACTACAAAATCCTTAATTTTTCCTATGTGCATGACCCTTTCCCAACACCTTTTACTGATGAGGTGCTAGAGAAGGTTGTGGGGAAAGAATCTTACTAATTTACAGATGGAATTTCGGGGTATCACCAAGTAAGGATTGTTGAATAAGACAAAAAGAAGACCACATTCATAACAAAATGGGGGTCATTTGCCTACAATCTAATGCCATTCGGTATAAAGAACACCCCTGCAGTTTTTTCCTGGATTGTAATAGCATCTTTCCAAAAATTTATTCACAAGTTTATAGAAGTTTATATGGATGATTGGACGGTATAAAGTCTTCTCAAGGAACACGTAGAACTACTACGTCTGATTTTTTACAAATGTAGAGAATTGCAGATATCGTTGAACCTCAGAAAGTGTATCTTCTGTGTGCCACATGGAAATTTGTTAGGCCACATAGTATGTCGAGAAGGTGTAATGGTAGACCCAGCCAAAGTTGATGTTATTGTGAACATGCCTCCACCTACGAGCCCTAAGCAGTCACGCTGGGGCACACAGGGTACTATCACAGATTTATTAGAAGATATGAAAACATTACTACACCTCTGGAAAATATACTAAAGAAGTCCAAAGTGTTCCGGCGGACCCCAAAGTACGATAAAGCATTCGATATCCTGAAGGAAAATATCAACACAACACCTATTCTGATATTTACGAACTGGGAAAACAAATTTCATGTGCATGTAGACGCATCAGGTATTTTTCTGGGAGCCACCTTAGTGCAACCAGGAGATGCAGCCATGGATCATCCTATCTATTTTTCTAGTAGGAATTTGTTGCAAGATGAGCACAACTATACAACCAAATAAAGGGACGGTTTAGCTATGATTTAGGCTCTGCAAAATTTTAGACATTATTTGTTAGGCTCTCATTTTAAGTTCTGTATTGATCATTTTGCATTAAAATATATAGTTAACAAGCCTATTATGGAAGGAAGAATTTTTCGATGGTTGTTATTGTTTCAAGAATTTTCATTTGAGGTGATCATTAAACCTGGAAGATGAAACGTAGGGCCTAATCACCTATCTATATTAGAGTCAGGAGACAGTGGAAGAGTAGTTGATGATAAGCTCCTAGATGCAAAAATGTTCTAGGTTGAGGCCATACCAAAATACCTGGAAGACATAGAAGTCTTCTTAAGTACAAGGGACTACCCAGAAACATACTCTGTAACTTAGAAACGTCATATGGTGGTTAGATAAGTGGACTATAAATTGATTGTGGGGAAATTGTATAAGTTGGGCCTAGATAGAATTTCTAGGAGATGTGTCTTATATCATGAAAGACAAGACATACTGTGGGAGTGCCATAGTGGAGTTGTGGGAGGTCATGTTGGAGGAAAGGCCACTGTGCAGAAATTCCTCCAAGTTGGACTATGGTGGGCCATGCTCATCAAGGATCAAAGGCATATGCTAGGTATTGTGACGTTTTTCAAAGAGTGGGTAAGCCATCACGACGAGATGAATTGCCTCTTCATCCAGTTCGAGATCTACAAGCATTTGAGAAATGGGCGGTTGACTTCATTTGGTCGATCAACCCCACAACTAAGCATTCTAAGGCCAGGTATATTATTACCGTATCTTATTACCTTACACATTGGGTGGAGGCATCAATTGTTCAGGATTGTTCGACCAATAATGCTGCTAGGTTCATTTTTAAAAATATTATCACTTAGTTTGAATGTCCTAGGAGTCTGACCAGTGATCAAGGTGGTCATTTTATCAGTAGTACAATAGAAAAGATTACAACAGATTTCTTGATCAAACATCATAAAATTATCCCCTACCATCCGCAAGACAATGGAACAATAGAGGTGTTTAACAAGATTCTGGAGAGAGGATTAACGAAGGTTTGTTGCACAAACAGGGAGGATTGGGATGATAGAGTCCCAACAGTTTTATGGGCTTACAGGATAACCACAAAAAAACTACACAGGTATACTCCATTTCAACTAGTTTATGGGAAAGAGGTTGTGGTACCTGTAGAATTAATTACCTTAGGTCTATATATTGCATAGATTACACACATGCCAGAGGATGAATCAGTTGTGCAAAGGCTCATGGAATTGCAATAACTTGAAGAGACTAGGTTTTTAGCAAACATCCATCAATCAGTTGAGAAAGAAAGGCATAAATATTGGCATGAAAGATACATTAATACCAAAGTGTTTGTGCAAGGAGATAGGGTCCTACTTTATAACAGTCGACACCAGAAAGATCCAGGAAAGTTGTGCATGCATTGATTGGGACCATTTATATTTGCAGAGATCCGACCTTATGGATGGTATACTTCAGCCAGGATGGGTGAATGGCGCTCGCCTGAAACCTTATATGTCTCAGAATTGAGCTAAAGGATCGTTTCTCTAGTCCAAAGGAGCATGTATAGTAGTTAGATTTGTTTTTTTTGCAATTTTTGTGAATTCAATTAATAAAGTTGAAGAGTGCATTGTTACACTGTGACATGTAGTTCATTTTTTTGTCTAAGTGTCGTTTGATGCAAAACTACTTACTCAACAGTGTAGGATCAAAAGATCTATGATTCTATTAATGACAGTAATTAAATGTGACGGGGACCCCTTTGTGGTCAGAGGGAGAGTGAATCCAGACACAATCCTAGTCCATGTGCCACACGAACCTAGTCTAGTCATAGCCTTTATTATTGCTATAGTAACCCATTCGAATTATGTTAAATCATAAAACCATGATACATGAAGATGCCATCAATATTCTTTCCAGGCTTATCATTCGTTAAACGGTAAGGTCTAGAATTGGCCATGTCACTGACCAACTTGCCTAGTAAATGCCAATATCACCCAATAGATTTACCTCGATAACCAGTCCCATCGGAAAACTCAGATCCATGTTGTGTCTATAGGGTAATGATGAATAGCCTTAGAAGTTATTAAAGAAATTTCCAGCGAAGCTCGAGTACAAGGTTCTTTGAACTTAGTGTAGGAATCATTGTTTCCCAGAAAAAACTTAACAATTTGAGAATTTTGAATTGTGATCAAGCCTGTGCAATCCCTCGGTTGTCAGTAATGATCCCCAATCCCAGTTTATCCTGTTGAAGTGTGTGAAAGTTCAGAATCACCATGCCGAGAGCTAAAGGGAGTATAAGTTCAATTTCGAAGGATGCAATACAAGATGAGCCCTATGACCCCCAAGTCGATATCATGGGCGATCTCAAAGGGAAGGTTGAGCAATTCAATATCCTCAACCTTGACCTAAGAGACTAGGTTTTGTTCCCGCAGATGAACATCGATGTCTTCTGGAGTGTCTCTCCAGATGCATTGGGAGGCATGCAGTTTGTACCAAAGCCAAATTTCATTAATGTATTTAACTCAACTATTATGAAGCTCAGGGATTTGCCAGTTTTCAGCACCACTGGAGAAGTTTCAAGATGTACCAAGTTTCTCATTAGCAGGGTACATGACAAAAGTTTGTGGTTGGATAGAAGATATCCAATTCATGTAGAGGACATCCATCAACTTAATGGACTATCTATCGAAGGTGAGGATGTGTCCAAAGTGTTTTAGGGTCTCAACAAGCATGGAAAGAAGAAAGGGGAGCTTAGTTTATATGATCGATTTCATACGTAGAGGGGGGGCGGGGGCACAACCAAGATCAACCCCATTCTATCTGAAATGGTCGGGACCGCTTGCTATGTAATTGCTAGAAAGGTCATGTGGTCGTATTACAAAGGAGAGTGTCCACTGGATGCCCTATCAATGGCAGAATGTTTCCCCAATGGCACTGTCTTCAATTGGTGCAACTATTTACTGGAACAACTCTTGGTGGCTTGTGAGGAAGCACAAGAGAAGGGTGGCACTTTCACCTACGGCTACTTCTGGTTGTGTTTGCAATGTTGAAGTGGATTCCACCGGTAGGAATATCATTGTCTCCAATAGATAAGGGGAAATTAGCAATGATGTTCGAGCCTTGGAACTCAAGGTCGGATTCAAATAATATTTCCTTCAACAACGCAAAATTCTCCAAATGGTACAAAAAGTTTCTAGATGCAACTCGGAGGTTGCGCTTTCTGCAAGAATTTATCAACCTCAACACGTGGAACATTACACTCAGCATGAACCACCACCATACATTTGTATGTCCAAGGCATGCCAACCAAGAATACTTCCACTCATGGATGCTACCATTTTACTTAGATGAGGAGGCCTTTGACAAGGAGGTTATGTCATGGCCTAGAGTAAAACACAACCCGCACAAGTCGAGGATGCACTACCTTCTACCTGTGGAACTATTGAAGAAAAGGGGTCAGGAAGCAGGGGCAGGACTGAGCTCGAGACCAGAGGCATAGAAGAAAAATTCCCTGATACAGACAGATTCAGACGAGGAGGAAGATATGTAGTCGCTAGAGTGCAAGAAGAGAACATTACCCATGGTCCCACAACTTTCAAAGAAATCCATGTTGATAGGTAAGGATGTCAATGAAATCCTCAATGCTTCCTTCATCGAAGACCCAATGGCTAAGAAACCCAGGGTGGGGATATCCCAAGTAAGGTTATGAACCCCCACCCAATATCATCCAGCATTCCTCGCACTTGCTCAGTGGCTTGGGCAACCCACATTATAGATATCCAGCATAACCCTAAGCCTAACACCACTCCATCCACCACCATCATAAATGAACAACCTCCATCACCACCACAACCCTAGTCACCACCTCAATAAATCTCCATTTCATCCCAAACCATCAACCTAAAACCCATACAGTTGTATCCCCCAGAGATACCCGAGAAAAGACCAGAACTCACTGGTCCAAACCTAGAGATACTCGAACAGAGGCTAGAACTCACTGGGACAAACCCTAAATCCTAGAGCCAATAGATCATACCCTTTGTACCAATTCAGGACACTCTATATTCAATGGATATGCAAACTATACTGAAGCCACAAGTCCTAAGTCCTCAGCACAACTCCTCAATGACCAAAGTTGAGGGTGCTATCAGAAAAAGCGCAACCTAGGAAGTTGAGGTCCAAAAAGAGGCAGAGGCACCAGAGGTTTAGAAGGAGCTTGATATGGCCTTAGGACAAAGTGCAACATCAATGAAATAACAAATGGATCTAGTCCTCCAAAACCCACAACAGTGCGCAAAGTTGTTGCAACTCTGCCTGGCTAGAACACAAGTACTAACATTACTACCATCGATGTTGAGGTTGAGCCTTACACCAGGAACATCTACATGATAAGAGGAGGTGGAGACACCTTTAGAGCATTCAAATGATATTGTACTCCCACTACATGTCCGAGTACCCAGGGAATCTACCCCTTCTTTCATTGACCTTGCACAGTGGCCAGCAACACAACTAGTCAGGATGATCAGAGCCTCAACTGATCAACTGGAGAAGAGGCTCCAACAGGGAAAAAGGAATGCATAGTTCGCAAGGGAGGAATAAATACTTTCCAAAGCATGCAGAACACAGGATGAATATTCCAATGTCCAAGTGAAGCATAAACTGGAAATATTCTAAGAGAAGCTTGTTGAAACCTAGCCATAAATAAGGAAGGTAGCACCATAACTCCCAGAATCTAGTGCCGCAGGAGGGCCTAAGCATCATATCGAGATACTCCAAGGAGCATGGCTACAAATGTCCATTCACATAGAGAAGACGAAACTAATGTTGTGTGAGATTCAACACGAAGAAGAACAACAACCTCAGAAGTTGTAAGAGCAGATGGAGAAAGTAGTGCTGGAAGGAAACAATGCTCGAGCAACATTACACAAGCGCACAACCGAATGCACAAGGATATTCTGTGAAGTCAACGAATGGATGGGAATTATTGCAAGGCACAACCAAACTCTAGAGGATGTACATGCAAGAATATAGTTTTGTAATGAGGAAGTTGTCACAATGGATCCGCTGGAGAAACAAGTGAAATTTGATCAGATCCAACAAACAGAAAATGAGTTGAACACTCTGTTTGAAGCTCAATTAGTAGCCAAGAAAGAGCTGTGTGAATTTCGACCTGTTGTTCAGACAATGCACATGCATATGAATCAGGTAGATGCTACAGTCGATTCTGAATGGAACTCTCTGGTTGCATCCGAGACTAAAGGATGCATCATAGATGCAACTCAGTATTTTGTAGCTGAAGCCTCACTCCTTGCCATGAAGTGGCAGGATAAAAATGGGGGTTTCCAAGAAGTCAGGAAGCGATCCTTAGAGTTGGTCCCATAGTTGGGCCCTTCATTTGAAGAGGAAGAAGAGGGAAAAGTGCAAGAATAATATGGAATCAAAGAGAATATGGAGGACAAAGGAAAGAAATAGGCACTCCTAGAATTTACGAAAGAGACAAGGACTTGACTCGAGGGCGAGGCAAGGATTCTGTTCGGAACCTGTTGGGCCCTTCATTTTTGGTTTGAAGTTGCACAAGGAGGACTACAGTCCCATTTTTTTTCATACAAGAGTTGCGCAAGCTACAAAAGATCTGGATAATGGAGCAAGAAAACAAACAGTAAATGGTTATGAAAAGGGACAACGCAACACCAATAAGGCAAAGGAAGTTACAATAGAACAAGAGAAAGAAAGCATGCAGAGTCTAAATCCAGAAGATCCCACTCAACTTATATGTATGAGATGCATATGATTGTAAAAGGGTTGGGTGTAGTTGGTTGTATTTGGTTGGTTGTAGGGTTTTTTCATAGATGGTATAGAGGGTGCAGACAAATTAAAGGTTATGTGATTGTAATTTATATACAGTGTTTGGGTAAAAATGGTAGATAGAGATCTATGACACGAGTCCAGAGCTAGAAGATTGTAACAAAGTATTGATTTGTATCTCTAAGATTGTGTTGGGTTCATATTTTGAATTTTTTATTGCAATGATCAAATCCTTTTTTCATGCGATATTATATACGGTATGATCTCATTTATCAATTTTGAAGGTATTCTCAAAGCTTTATATATCAATTCACCATGAATTCGCACAAAGTATGTAATTATCATTTTTGTAATCGTTTTTTGATAAATTCAATTCAATTCGATGTTTATGAAGATCTAATGCATGGTTTTCTTGCAACATGGAAAAATTGTGATCTGATCCTCCATTCGAACCTTCATCCGACACTACTACAGGCAGTGAACCTCAGGCTTAATTTTTGGGAGGATGAAGTGGAATCAGAAAAATCTGGCACATGGGTTTTGTGCGTAATATTCCCAATTAGGTTTCATGAGGGTTGTTCCCTAAAATTCTGAATGGATTGAGAGAATTTCATGGTTTTCAATTTGGCATCCAACACTCCATCTGACACTCCATCTTGCACTCAAAGCGCAGATGAGTTGGCAGTTAGCACATTGGCAACCTTTGTTGGGCGAATCAGCAACATGGGTTTTGTGCCCCTTCGTGGCCTCCAACGACTAATCTCTTGACATCTCAGATTAGGAAGTTATGCTAATCACTGAGTGGTTCATTTAGTTTCTAGAAGCCAAAGACTGTTAGAACGCATTTAATGGGATTTACCATTTTTAGAGGAGGTCGACCCTTCCAGTGGTCTACCTCTCGAACTGTAATCACTATAAATACTTTTAACACTAGAAGTCACCTCCATATTGCGTCGAAGTTAAGCCCAGTACCCATCATATTTTTATGTCACTAGTTGGTTTTAAAGAGGTAAAATGGGCGCAAGCTCAGGATGATATTGTTTCAACTCAGAAAATTGGACTATCATGCATAAGAAATTGAGGTCTAGAATCAACTTCAATCAGTAAGTTGGATTAAGGGTGATTAGAGGGAATAATTTGGTGAGGATAGTGTAGATATCTATTGAGGACATCAGGTCTCCCAACAAGCTAAAGAGGAAAAACTTAAACACAAGATCTTCTTGAATTCAAATCTCAAAGAAACTAAAAGGAATTATAACAACACTATGATCAAACTTTCATCATAATACAATCACAATAATTCATATGAATTAGTCACTCGTGAACTCTTTTAGTATCAGAGGAAAACAAGAGGGAGCAAGAAAGCTGACTGTCATTAAACAAGAAATCTCATACTACAACTCATAACCAGAGAACCAGAAGCTTCATTTAAAACTTTACAATACGAGATCTTTACTCTACCATCGACCATAACAAAATATCAAAACAGAGTATTTATACTCAGAACAATTGCCACCACCAGGAGTGTGACCTTGCCAGTACAATCAAAGCTTTACGTCTGCATATTCTTCTATCAGTCTATGCACGTATTCTTTTGTCAGATGCGACCTCAGATTAGTATGGGATTTGCAAGAAAATCTTCTAATAGGGGAACTTTGGGCTAACAGTCTTCCTCCACGGCCTATTCTTCCATGATTTCCATTTATGTGGTAAAACGAGGTTTCAACCACCTTCCCAATTGATCCTGACGCCTAGAAACCACACAGATCCTTTCTTGAGACCATCACAAGTGCTTTTACCTTTGGCGCAGGCCCCTCCATGGTTCCATGCGACCTTGAGCCACAACCTAGGAATCCCTTGTGAAATTTCAGGACTTCACATTTCAGGAATCTTCACTCCACTTGATCCCAAATATCTCGATACTTGAACTTGCGAAATATCCCATCTAGATTGACGGTCGGACCTACTTCGAATTTGACGACCATGATCGTCTCCCTGAAAAACTTTAGTCGTCAGCTGCCTAATAGGCACATGCCCTTATTTATAGCCTCTCTTTCCATATGACTATGGGCGGTGGCCACATGCCTAATTCCTAGGCGCTTCGTGATTTCATTTTTCGCGACTTCGTGTCATGCTCCATACTCAAACCTCTGAGTCGTGAAATCACGATCTCTTGGATTAGGGGACACATGTACCTTTACATCGGATGACCCATATGGATATCAACATTTCGGGACATTGGGCCATCGAGATTTCGGGACTCGGGCTATCAGGGCCTCTCTCACTTCATTTTTCCCAAACTGACTTCCTCCGTGTTCGGATCTGTTGCCACGCGTCCTGCTGGATTGGACGACTCTTGCTGATTTTGGATCTCTCACAAATAATTCAACCATGTTTCGAACTCCCGATTCCTGAGATTATTATTTTCCGTTAATCTTCGAACTTTGAACTTTCCTGCCAAACCGAACTTGCTCGCTCGCTTGATTCGGGCCCCTAACAGACCACTCTAAGTGTTGTTCTTGTGCTTATGGCCACGACCTCTGTAAATAAATACTTGGATGACTGACTGAGGGGACAGGAAGGAAAAATGATTAGTGACAGAGACGAAGAGAGAGAAGTGATCGACCTCAGAGAAAACAAAAATGCTTAGGGTCGACACCTCTCAGGCAGGCAAAGGAAGAAAAATTCAAGCCAAAAGGAAGAAACCTTATGATTGGGTCTACAATAGGGGGAGAGATAGACAAAATTACAGACTTGGGCAAAAACCAAAAATTCACAAGAATCTGACAAGTTTATGTGATAACAAATACAACCAGTAGTGGTCAGACCACAAGACAAAATTTTTAATAATAGTTTCATTATGTAATTCATACATTCTCTGCAACTTTGGTTCCAAATTTCATTTTTTCAAGTTAATGAAATAATCGTGTTGATCTGAGCTTGCAATTTTCTATTGAGGAGTAGCCATGACCTGCTAGGGGGCCCACCAGTGATCTAGGTGAATACTTAGATAGATAGATCATGTGTATTTATAATTCATTTCATTTCTATGTTATATGTATTTTGTAGTTTTAAATATTGTGTTTGTTGTTTATAATTTATTTGGCTCATTCCTCTTTTGCAGGTTGTTTATAGGAGTTGGTTATTTGTTATGTTATGTTTCTTATTTCCTAACAATTGTCCTACATGTTACTAACTTAAATGATATATTGAAGTTTTAAATTAACTTCTGCAAATTAAAACATAGTAGTATTTAAAACAGAGGTTTAGTTTAGATAGAGTTTCTTTTGCAAGCTTCTATGGATAAGTAATTGTGAGTTTTAATAGTTGTAATTAAGCTAGATTTGATTCTCATTTCAAGTTATGTTTTCATGAATTTAATTGGTTTATTAATCTTGTCTTAGTATGCTAGGATAGAAGTAGATTTTGGAATTATAGTTGTACAAGTATTCTAGTTTAAAATCTGAGTTTAAATGATATGATTAGTTCAGTTATGGATTTAAATTGTAATTTTTAATTAGAAGAGTGAATTCAAATTAAAATTTTCAATTATGAGTTTATAGTTTTTCTTGAATTAGTTTTGAGTTTGTAGATTTTGATACAGAGTATTTTAAATGTTATGAGTTTTTTCTTTAAGAATAGAGTTTACTTGTAAAGATAATTTTGATATATTATTTTCTTATTTTCTTACTTGTTATTTGTTTATTTAGAAATAGTCCATCAATTCCTTGTTTGACATTTCTTAGGATAAATAGTTCATAATTCTAGAATTGTTTAAAGCTCTTCATTATTTGAGTTTATTGGCATTAGATTAGGCGAAGCTAGGTTAAATTAGAGCTATAGACCTGCATATACAGTGTTGGCACCTCAAAGCTTACGAGCCTTGGGTTGACAATTTAGTGACGAAATAGATAGCATATATTTTACTCGACATTTTTGGTGCCATTGTCGGGAATATCAACTCACTTCAGTAGGGATATCAACTCATTTTTGGCGTTGTTGATATCTATAATGTGGGCTTCTCGAGCCACTGAGCGAGCGTGAGGAACGATGGATGATATTGGTTGGGGGTTCATAACCTTACTTGGGGAGATCCCCGTCCTGGGTTTCTTAGCCATTGGGTCTCCGATTAAGGTAGCGTTGAGGATTTTGTTGACATCCTTACCTGTCAACATGGCTTTCTTTGGAAGTTGCGGGAACATGGATAATGTTCTCTTCTTGCGCTCTAGGAACTGCGTCTCTTCGTCCTCGTCTGAATCCATTTGTACCAGGGCCTTTTTCTTTTGTGCTTCTGGGCCTGAGCTCGGTCCTACCCCTGCTTCCTAACCGCTTTTCTTCATCAGTTCTGCAGGTAGAAGGTAGTTCATCCCCAACTTGCTTGGGTTGTGTTTTACTCCGGGCCATGAAAAAACCTCATTGTCGAAGGCCTCCTCATCTAAATAAAATTGTAGTGTTAGTATCAAGATTTGGCTATGTCAAATTTTGATTGTTACTGTAAGTTCTCATAGCATTTCATTTTATTTTAAATGAAAATTTAAAATTTTAGCTCCAAACTAATCCTTTAGTCTTATCAATAAATCTAAGTTTGACTTATAATTCCTTGTTTTCATTTGAATATGGCAAGATTGGTTTATGCCTCAACAAATCTAAGTTTGACTTATATTTCTTGTTTTCATTTGAATATGACAAGATTGGTTTATGCCTCAAGTATGTATGAGTTCTTCATTATTCATTTTGACAAAGTGAATATAATTGTTATGACAAAGTGAATATAATTGTTATGGGTATATTTTATTGATTTTGGAGAAAATTAAAAAAATATATTGGTCTATTCTCAATCTTCAAGTTCAAGCATTAATAGACATCTCAAGACAACACTAGCCAAATCCACAGGTCAATGCCATCATGTCGACCAAGTAATTGACAAAGCCGAAGGCCGAGCGCCAAGTCATGAGGAAGAGGAGCCGTTACGCCAAAACACTTCTCAACGTGTTGAAATGGTATCTACCCACTACTATATCTGAATACTAAAAAGGGTTTTACCTCGTCCACGTGGAACAGTTCCTTTTGAGTGAAAAATAAAAATTAAAATGGAAAATGCCAAACGTAGACCAACTGAATGCATCACCAAGTGTTTAATTGAGTATCCAAGTGGCGTGACGAGATGAGAAAATAGACCATGCGCAGAATCCAAATGCATTATCGGGTGCCAAATATTGTACAGGTGTCAAACTTGTAGTCAAAGCTTAGATCGATGAAGAATTGCTTACTGTGGAGACCTATTTTTGTATGCATGTAGAGCCTACTCGCCTAAACTCAAATTTGTATGCTCAGAAGGTTTTAATCACTTTTATTTATTTGAATTCCAAGTAGTTCGGGATTATTATTTTCGGGATCAGTCCTCAAGGGTTGGTGGGTTTTCTCGGAGTGAAAATCGAGGTTTATATTAGCTAGGTATTACATCACATGAAATTGGGAAGCCATAGAGATTGAAATATCTGGCGGTTTTCTTGATAGATCTACCTTACACAACCGAAGCTCACAACCTATTTGCAGACAGATGTCATCAATTACTCAGATCTTGTTCTTGTTTGAGTTTCCGCAAATCCAAGTCATATTAGGGTTTACTCCATGTATTAAAACAGATCAAATGGCAGCGGTCAAGGCAGGTTGTGTATGATTGTTACTGCAACCTTCAAGGTATTAGTTAGCACAACTGGTTGTTTGAAAGCATATTGAAATAGAAATGGATGATCTTAGTGCCAAGGATTTGTAAACCATTGGAGGGATTGCAACGTGTCCCTTTTGCATCCATTCATTCCCTCTCATTCGCTTCATTTCTCAGTCTTTGGACGCGCACAGAAGTGGACGCTCTCAAGGACTCTGCTTGTTACTGCATTTGGAGCATTTTTCCATGTTATTTCAACATCTCTACTTGGTATTACTGCATTAACTATATGGAAATTTTACTATATTGAAGCTGCTCCTTTGGGTGTGAAACAGGAAAATCGAAGAAATTCTTGGCTTCTGACTATTTTAGGCATGGCACCTGTTTTTGATAAAGTGAATCAGATGATCGGAAATGATTTGTTATCTAAATCTCTATCGCCAAAAATAGTTGAATATGTTTTTCCAGGGGTTTATACTTTATCATCAATAATGAAAAGGCCGAGTTGACAAACAAAATGGATGTTTGGGCATGCAGTTTTAAAAACAGAGCATGATGATATTGCATTCAGCCAGAAGCATTGCAAGTGATAGATGCAGTTGAAAATTGCCTCTCGAGTGCCTCATATGTTTGTGATTGAAAATCATGAAAATGAGATTGACTTGGATCAGTGATGAGGGAGCTTCCCACTCAAGCTGTTCAAGCCTAAATCAAATGCAAAGAGGTTTACTCCATGCAAAGTGGCTTATGAACATTATCTCTTAGAGGTCATTAGCTGAGTTAACTAATGAGGTGCAAGCATTGTACCCAATGGATGCAGAGTTTACAAGAAAAGAATGTAGCATATTTAAATGATGTGGAAGATAAGTATATGGCTATGGCATGTTTGCAACTTTTCGCTAAAGTGCAGAAGAACTAGCAGAGATTATTTATGGCAAACTGGACCCTTTCGAAAGCTATTGTGCTCATGTTTTTCTATCACAAGATGAACTTTTCGTGTTGGAGAATCTAAAGGTTTCTCTTTAGTATATGAGTCACGACCTACCTCACAGGTGGAAGAGATTATAAAAAGAAAACAAGTCAGAGAGGCCTCTCGGAAAGAACTGGAGACCTTTATACGTGTTGTACTATGATAGAAACATGGGTCAAAGTGCCCAATCCAGATGATTCAGAGGATTAATATATATTTACAGGAACAATCAAATCCATCTATGAGGCTTGTCTTAGAAATGATGAGTTATGGGGGTAATGAGGCACTTGTCAGACAGTTAGAAAAAAATTGAAGAGTGAAGGATTCGATCCAGTTTTGAGGACAACATGAATGGAAGTTGATTTCAATTCTAACAACTATGTAACATGTGGCAAAGTATCCAAACTATCCATATTTTCAAGCACACAATTAGCAGGCAGTTCCAGATTTCAAGGGAGTGAATCATCAGTGATTGAGTACAGATGGCAGAATATTATTAAAAAGATCATTCCAAATCTAAGGAGATTGGAATCCAGTTACAACACTCGAGACACCTTGCGTTCTCTTCCAATATTTAGTTTACTTTTAGAAATATTAATTGAATTTTCTTAGTAGACATAAGAGACAGTTTGTTAACTGTATGATATATATTTTATCATTTGTAAAATGAAAACTAGGGGACAGACCCGAGAGGGACTAGGGACAAAAAAACTGAATACATGACTGTAAGTCTACGAGGCATGTTCTTTTAAAATATATTTCTGTCATTGAAGATTTATGAAGGTTGTTTTATCAGTATGTTTTTATATTCTATTTTTCTTTTCTTATACTAGGATAAAATGCAAATTTTGAGAATCAAAACTTTCCATTTATAGGTATATCTATGAGCAGCAGAGATTCTGTTGTAGTATGTCTATTTTATCATTGTATTATTCAAGTATCTTGATTAGTTCATTTGACAGAGAGGATTTTTCGTTTAATGAATTTTCTTCTTTATGTTTTTTTCTCCATTCTTTTATCTACACAAACTTTGTCTGATAAGTAGCTTTAGTGCTTTCAATATTTAGGATATGTTGACTCCATGCCCAATGGAATATTTTATGGATCTTTTCTGTTCCATCTCTTCTTCTTTTCATTTTGACCCACTCATATAAAAAAATTAACACGCCCATACTTAAATGTTCCTAGTCTCACCTCATTTGTAGTCTAAGGGTGACTTCTAGAGATAACAATTTTGGCGTCGTTGTCGAGGATAGAAGTGTATGATAAATCTTCCATGGGAGAACGACATTGATTAGATCCAACTTTTGATGGTGAAAAAGGGCTGGTCACATATTCAAGACTGCATCTTTGACCTGGTGACTCCACTCCATGAAAGAACCTGTTGGTGACTTCACTGATACGAGATAGCAAGAGCAATGGAAGCTATCTTGGCTCGGAGGTTTGCACCTCTCAATTTTTCTGCTATTCCTGGTTTTCCTAATCCTGTGGCTTCTTTCGCAGAATGCGCATATTTTCTTCCTATATTCCGTGGAGATGAAGGGGATACTCTTGCCCAACATCTCATATATTTTCATCAGTGCATAGATCGGTTGGATATCTATCATGAAGATTCTCTCATGAATATGTTCATATACTCATTAAATGGTGATGCTCGAAGATGGTATAAGTCACTCCCTATTGCTACCATATCTTCTTTGCAGGAATTTCATGCAGCTTTCCATAAGTATTGCAAGAGGTATTATTCTTTTGATATAATTCTTGAAGAATGTTGTGAAAAGTTCAAGTCGTACATTCAACAGACAATAGAGTATTCTGTGTGTGATAAGTTTTGTGAAGATTTTGATGAAAGAGAAATTAAGGAAGAGTTCATTCTTGAAGAGAATACTACAAATCCTTATATTCAAGAGATATTTGAAACTTGTGATAGTCATGTTCAAGATGAATTTGATCATGAAGTGAATGGGGATAGTAATGTTGAAGACCGAGATCAGGGTGTTTCTCTTTTCTCTAAAGTTTCAGAAGATGCTAAAGTAGAGAAGGAAGAATTTGTGGAAAATTCTATTCTTCCTGTACCTTTTATTTCAGATCCTAATGAACAACAATATGCTAGAAATATTGAAGAGCTACAAGAACAATTGATCATACATTTATCACCAGTGGTTGATCAGCTATCGTTGCAAATCAACAAGATTGGATTCACTATGCTTGAACCTGGATCTGCAAACAATAACAAACAACCTATGATGAGCAGTGAAATCAACCCACAACCATGTTCATATTTGTAGGTAGTTGAAAGTGACAACCATTATTAGGAAGAGGTATTTCTCTATAGTTTCATTGATCCTTTTGTTGATTATCTGGAGTCTTTGAGCAGTTCAAATGCCAAATTGTTTATGTTAAAAAAAGGTTGGTTTTTCTTCCCTTTTGAACTGCATATCGGTAATCCATGGGTTCTTGCATTCATTATTTCCAGATCAATAGTTTCATCAGTTAGTCGGATATTTGTATGGCTTCATTGGAAGCACAATTTTACCTAATCCAGAGGAAGCAGTGGATTAGGTAGGAGTAGGAAGAATAAAGCTCGTTTCTTGAGCATTTTGTTTCTAGCAATTTGTTTTTAGTATATGATAGTTTACAGTTACAAATAAAGAGCAGAGGTACTCTTAGGCATGCAGGTTTTCTAAGAAGAGTTTAAGATGGATAAGGCTACTGATCTACATTTCTTGGAAGCTCATGGGGAGCATGCCATCCCCCCTAGAGCCAATGTTAGTATCAATATTTCGCAATGTCAAATTTTGATTGTTACTGGAAGTTCCCGTAGCATTGCATTTTATTTTAAATGAAAATTTGGAATTTTGGCTTCAAACTAATCCTTTGGTCTTATCAATGAATCTAAGTTTGGATTATAATTCCTTGTTTTCATTTGAAAATGCCAAAATTGGTTTATGCCTCAACTCTCTATGAGTCCTTCGTTATTCATTTTGAGACCTTCATTATTCATTTTGGCAAAATGAATATAATTGTCTTGTTTTCATTTGAAAATGCCAAAATTGGTTTATGCCTCAACTCTCTATGATTCCTTCATTATTCATTTTGACAAAATGAATATAATTGTTATGGGTATATTTTATTGATTTTGGGGAAAATTAAAAAAATATATTGGGTTATCCCCAATCTTCAAGTTCAAGCATTAATCGACATCTCATTGTCTCAAGACAACACTAGTCAAAGCCACAGGTCAATGTCAGCATGTCGACCAAGTACTTGACAAAGCCTAAGACCAAGCGCCAAGTCACGAGGAAGAGGAGCCTTTAAGCCAAAACACTGCTCAACGCGTTGAAATGGTATATACCCACTACTAAATATGAATACTAAAAATGGTTTTACCTCGTCCACGTGGAACAAGCCCTTTCGATTGCAAAATACAAATTAAAATGGAAAATGTTGAAGGTAGGCCACATCACCGAGTGTTTGATTGAGTATCCAATTGGCGTGACGAGATGAGAAAATAGACCATGCGCGGAATCCAAATGCATTATCAGGTGCCAAAGATTGAACAAGTGTCAAACTTGTAGTCAAAGATTAGATCGATGAAGAATGACATACTGTGGAGACCCATTTTTGTTTTTTGAAACATTGGATGCATGTAGAGCCTACTCGCCTAAACTCAAATTTGTATGCTCAGAAGGTTTTAATCACTTTTATTTATTTGAATTCCAAGTAGTTCGGGATTATTATTTTCGGGATCAGTCTTCAAGGGTTGGTGGGTTTTTTCAGAGCGAAAATCGAGGTTTATATTAGCTAGGGAATAGCACAACAGCTAAATGGCTATTGGTGAATGCCTAAAGGCTGATAACATAAAAGGAATCTTTAAAAGAATATATTGAATTTTATTATTAATTAACAAATAAATCATTGAGCTTCATTTATTTATCTGGTGTTAATATTTTGATTATGTTAATCACTTACGTGGCAATCAATTAGCTATCAAGTAATTTTTAAATATGATTAGGTAAATGTAAAAAAGTAAACACATAAACGGATGTCTTTATAATAGCTAGGAAGTTAATGATTGAAATCATAGCCATTTATTTTGTGTGACTACTAAAAATATTCCAACCATATTTAATCCTGTCCATAGAAAACTTATTAAGCACTAAAGCCCTATTAAATCTGCCCATTGTCAATAGGTGTACACCTTTCGACGTAATTACTTCACATGCAATTGGAAAGCCATAGATATTGAAATATTTTGTGGTTTTCTTGATAGATATACCTTACACAACCGAAGCTCACAACCTATTTGCAGGCAAATGTCGTCAATCACTCAGATCTTGTTCTTGTTTATGTTTCCACAAATCCAAGTCATATTAGGGTTTACTCCATGTATTAAAACAGATCAGATGGCTGCGATCAAGGTAGGTTGTGTATCATTGTTACTGCAACCTTCAAGGTATTTTAGCACAGTTGCTTGTTTGAAAGCATCTTGAAATAGCAATGGATGATCTTAGTGCCGAGGATTTGTCAAGCATTGGAGGGATTGCAATGTGTCCCTTTTGAATTCATTCATTCCCTCTCATTCGCTTCCTTTCTCAATATTTGGACGCACACAAAAGTGGATGCTCTCAAAGACTCTGCTAGTTACTGCATTTGGAGCATTTTTCCATGTTATTTCAACATATCTACTTGGTATTACTACAATAACTATATGGAATGTTTACTATATTGAAGTTGCTCCTTTGGTTTTGAAACAGGAAAATCGAAGAAATTCTTGGCTTCTGATTATTATAGGCATGGCACATATTTTTGGGAAAGAGAAAAACAATTAATCAACTGCTTCTAATATCCCTTGCACTACTAAAAGATGAATTCCCTTATGTGTGAATTAACATCACAAGCAAGCTTGATAAAGTGAATCAGATGATCGGAATTGATTTGTTGTCTAAATATCTATTGCCAGAAATAGTTGAATATGTTTTTCCAGGGGTTTATACTTTATCATCAATCATATAGAGGCCAAGTTGACAAACAAAATGGATGTTTGGGCATGCATTTTTAAAAACAGAGCATGATGGTATTGCATTCAACCAGAAGCATTGCAGGTGATAGATGCAATTCAAAATTGCCTCTCAAGTGCCTCATATGTTTTTGATTGAAAATCATTAAAATGAGATTGACTTGGATCAGTGATGAGGGAGCTTCCCAATCAAGGAGTTCAAGCCTAAATCAAATGCAAAGAGGTTTACTCCATGCAAAGTGGCTTATGAACATAATCTCTTAGAGGTCATTAGCTGAGTTAACTAATGAGGTGCAAGCATTGTACCCAATGGATGCAGAGTTTACAAGAAACGAATGTTGCAAATTTGCATGCTGTGGAATATAAGTAGATGGCTATGGCAGGTTTGAAATTTTTCTATGAAGTGCAGAAGAACTAGCAAAGATTATTTATGGAAAGCTAGACCCTTTCTAAAGATACCGTGTTCATGTTTTTCTATCACAAGTTGAAGTTTTAGTGTTGGAGAATCTAAAGGTTTCTCTTTAGTATATGAGTCACGACCTACCTCACAGGTGGAAGAGCTTCTACAAAGAAAACAAGTCAAAGAGGCCTCTCGGAAAGAACTGGAGACCTTTATGCGTGTTGTACTATGATAGAGACATGGGTCAAAGTGCTCAATCCAGATGATTCAGAGCCTTTGATTAATATATATCTACATGAAAAATCAAATCCAGCTATGAGGCTTGTCTCGGAAATGATGATTTTTGATGATTTATGCGGTAATGAGGCATTTGGAAGACAGTTAGAAACAAATGGCAGAGTGAAGGATTCGATCGAATTTTGAGGACAGCATGAATGGAATTTTATTTCAATTGTAACAACTATGTAACAGGTGGAAAAGTATCCAAACTTTCCATATTGTCAAGCACACAATTAGAAGGAAGTTCCAGATTTCAAGGGAGTGAATCATCAGTGATTGAGTACAGGTGGCAGAAGATTACTAAAAAAATCATTCCAAATCTAAGGAGATTGGACTCTAGTTACAACACTCAATACACCTTGCATTATGTTCGAAGATTTAGTTTATTTTTAGAAATATTAATTGTTTTTTCTTCCTATAAATAAGAGACAGTTTGTTAATTGTATGATATATATTTTGTAATGTCCCCCACCTCTTAGAGAGGTGATGAGGAGACTCAGTGCCTTGGGCACCCC
>ML780651.1:363738-406200 GCA_009831015.1 Picea engelmannii | reverse complement strand
GTATCTCAAAAAACCCGGTGATGCACTCCAAGACTAAGCACATTCCAATCAAGTATCACTTTCTACGAGAATAGGTTGCAGAAAAGAACATCAATGTTGAGTATGTGGGAACAAAATAACAAGTGGAAGACATATTTACAAAACCACTTCCACGGGAAGCCTTTGAATATCTTCGCCAAAGACTTGGAGTTATTTCTACTCCAAAATGAATGATTTTTGAATGTGTATCTTATATGTCTTAGATGTACACGAGGAAGCACCATAAGAGGACAGTTCAATCAGGGGGAGTAGCCCCAGATGGAAAGATTCATTTGCCATTGATGACAAAGGGAGAGAGATTTATCAGATGCAGAGGACAGAGGCATGGTTCCAGGGGGAGCAGATTTATCAGATGTAGAGGACAGAGGCATGGTTCCAAGGGGAGCATGAGTGATATGATTTCATTGTTGCATCATAGTGTTGTCATCAATGCCAAAGGGGGATATTGTTGATTAAGGTTGGTTGTCATTGATGTCAACCCTTGAAGAAATCCCCGTAGCACAAAGGTTTGGGTAATGGACCCAATATTTTTTGATGTAAATATGACTCTTTTTTTTTCATGGTTAATAAGAAGTAAATATGGATGAAATCCAAAGTGGTCCCCTTATGGTGAAATCCCTCACGGGAAGACGCTTTGCGGAGTAAGAGAACCCATGCTTAATTATGGAATAATGAGATGAAGGACAGTGAATTTGTCAGAGAAACTATCCTAGATGGATAGTTCTTTCCATTCCATTTCTGGTGTTATGTGGAACGTAACATAACTCCTCACGGTTAGAGAGTTATGGCCATGAGAAGTTGGAGACCCTAGGTTTGGGTAGTGGACCCAAGTTTGTTTGATGGGTAACGGTATGAGTTATGATATATTTTTAGATAATACTATTCTATATGAATAGTACATGTCATGCCATTTCTAGTGGTATGTGGAATGTCACATAACTCCTCACGGTTTGAGACTTATGGCCTTACGAAGTTGGAGGACCCTCATATGTCATCTAGAAGCCCCAAAAGGTCAAAGTAGTCAAAGTGGTTTAAGAGATTTTTAAAGGATAAATAATAAAGTGAATTGATGAGTGTATTATAATTCAAATTGAATACAAAATAAATTATTTCAATAATAATTTTAATGGAGAAATTAGAAGTGGGTTAACCCTAAAATAAGGAAAGTCGGCCAAGTGACCTAGAAGATGTGTTTAAGGAAGCTACTTGGAGAGTATAAATAAGAAGAAAGGCTCTCTCATTTAACACACACTTGAGAATATTGAATATATATAGGTGTCTAAGGTAACCAAGGATATATAAACTGGAATTATGAGTGAAGGTGAAGAAACGAAGGCCGAAATGTAAGGAAGGATAAATTCTTTTGATGGTGATTTCTAAGGTATGTTATTTACAGGTCATCTCACCATTTTCGCTATAACTTTTTTTATATAATGATTTAGACTGTGAAATTTCTATTCCATTGAGAAAACATATCCAAGTATTTTTTCTAAAAAATTCATCTTGTGGGTCGTTTTATTTTGGGAGTTACACTCCGTGGAAAATAGGGTTTGTGGCTAGTCCTGAAACTAGTCAAAAACAAGTGTTTCGGGTAAAACGTCCTAACTTCTTCATAACAGATCCAAATTTAGTGAGGCCAAATGT
This sequence comes from Picea engelmannii, assembly GCA_009831015.1. Taxonomy (NCBI): domain Eukaryota; kingdom Viridiplantae; phylum Streptophyta; class Pinopsida; order Pinales; family Pinaceae; genus Picea; species Picea engelmannii. The sequence goes on along the minus strand of ML780651.1, from coordinate 404,517 downwards.
GTTGGTTATGGTACATTCTATAGTATGTTGTGTAACATTTAAGATCAATTCAGCAAATAGTCCATGCGGGGCACTCTCTACAAGGTTGATCTCTAGAATAATCCATAATTCAGCAAGGTGTGCCATTTTTTCTATAAATCCTTTTATGATAGGTTCCAAGTAGTGAAACTTGGATGAATTGCATAAAACACACTAAAGAAAATTGTGTATCAGTTTCATATCTTTAAACATTACAGGTACAAAGTTATGATTACTTCAATTTATGGTTGTTGACTAATCCAAAACTAGGCATGTGAGACTAAAGAAAAGTTTGATGAAAATGCTAGTCTCTTGTTGTTAATATAAGGAAGTTTTGGAGGAATGTGATCATATACACCAGGTCTATTACAGAGCTACAAATCATATTTGGATGATGAAATTGATGAGGGCTTTTGGTTGAGTTACATGTTGAGTACATGGTTGAGACAAGTAGTTGATGAGTTGGCACATACATGAGGTGTATAGTTGATGATGTTGGTTGATGAGTAGTTGACACATGATTGGTACATGGTTGGATGAACTTGTTTATGGTACAGGTTGATGCATGGTTGATGCATGGTTCAGATTTATTGGTACAAATTTACAGCGGTATATCTCACAGTGATGGTGTGACAGTTGTTCCATCATTCTACTTTTACTTCAGGGTGGCAGGACGGGGCAAGGACAGGTGGTTGTAGCCACCTTCCGGTTGTAGCTGAAGAACATAAGGAGTTGTAGCCTCCTTCTAGTTGTAGCCAAAGAATTGGGGAGTTGGAGCTTCCCTCGGGTTGTAGCCTGAGAAACTAGGGGGTTGGAGCCTCCTTCTAGTTGCAGTTGGAAAACAAAGGAAGTTGGTGCTTCAAATGAATGTAATTCTTCAAGACATATAAGAAAAATCATTCCATGGTTTTCTCCCAATTTGGGTTTCCACGTAAAACACTGGTATATTGTATATGTATATGATTGTTTATTTCTTACTGCTCATTATTGGATAATAATTCTACTTTGATATAACAATTGAAGAAAAAGGATTATAATTACGCTATTACTGATTCAACCCCCCTCTCAATAATCCAACAAGATTTGGGATCGTTGGATCGGAGGACAGGTGAACAAGGGTCATCCAATGAAAAGGAAGCAAGGGCTAAGGTCACAACCGACGGATCTCATTGGAGAGTGAGATCAACAGATAGGAGGCATTGCGGGGAACCAAGTTGCACGGGAGATAATTTCCCAAGGCGGTCCCACAATTCAAGCCACGGTTTCTCTGAGGGGTTACGTTTCAGCGTCAGGAGAATTGCAGGGAGAAAAGAGGGTTACTCCAAACCATTGATGTGTCCCCCCGCAAATTTAAAGGCTTGCAATGATGTGACATGTTAGGGATCAAGCATCGAAACTCTATATAGTCGAAGTAGTTTGGGGTTGTCCATCGTCAAGGAGAGACAAGTGGCGCAATATCCAAAACTCCAAAAGTTTGTGGACGAGGAGGAGGTGAAATAGTCGAAGTAGACCCTGACCATTGATCACCAAGAGGTACGTGTCACTAGATCAATAACTCTGGAGAAATATGTTCGAGAGGTTTTAAGTTGAGATTTGAAACTCCGAAGCCGAGAGAGCCGGAGAGCTGAAGTGAATCTCAATCATCCAATCCAGGAGGACACGCAGCAAAAATCCACGCACTTCAGGGAAAAGCGAAGATTGAAAGTTGATATTTCCAAAATGTGAAGACCCAAAGAAATCATAGTCGTCGATACATGGGAGGAATGCGTCAGTAGATCGCGAGCTTCAAATAAAAAAAATTCAAAAAAAGTTGAGGTTTGTGTCTTCCGAAGTCTGAAGGCCTGAAGGAATTGCAATCGTTGATCCTTGCAGTGGTAACCTCTGAATTCCAAAAGTTCAGGGTTAATATGGGTCATCCGATAAGAGAGACACATGGCAGCAGTTTGGCCTGTTCGAGAAATCGAAGTTCATGAGAATTGGAAGTGTGTTAGTGTGGAAACTCTTGAAGTCTCGAAGCTCGAAGAATCGAAGTAGTGGGGCATGATGACGTCACCTAGAGGTGATGTGGATCCTGGAATTCCCAAAGTGATGTGTCTTGTGGATGTCACATTGGATGTGTGCCACATGTCAGAAAGTTTTGGGCATTTGGAATATTGAAAATTTAGTTAGTACGTGACACATGGCACCCTCCTGATTGGGCCATGTGTTCGCTTCCAGTATTTTTCCATGTGGTGACAGATCCTGCAGTACGGAGACTGGGCACTCCAGTGGGGAAAGATGTGACAGGTTGCATTGGGTTGAAAACTCCCGAAGGCCCAAATTTCGGATTACATATCGATCGTTGATTCCTGAAGACATATGTCGAAGGATCGTTGACTTCAGGTGAAAGCACTCCGGAAGAAAGTGTTAGAGGAAAGTTTTGAAACTTTCAAATCCTGAAGGGTCAAAGCAATTCACAGCCATTGATATGTGGAAGGACACCTTTTGGTAGATCATGAACTCCTGGTAAAAACATTCCGGGAGGAGCCAAGTGAGGAAAGTTGAGACTCTCGAAGCACGGAGTCTTGAAGTGGATCTTGATCGTTGATCGTGAAAGAGGACGAAGACCGTTGATCAGGTCCTGGATGAAAGTTATGAAGTCTCGAAGCTATGCACAAGCACTTTTTTAGCTAAGTGTAGGGTCATGGACATGTTCATATGCAGATTGAGAGATGAGGGAAGGAGGGCTAAGGGACGAATTGGTGCTCTTCGAAAGAGAAAAGTGCTAAGGAAGGATTTAGCCGCGGTTTCTAGTCGTGGTCACCTGGGAAGGTTGTTTGAAGGAAGCACTTGCATAGGATAAAACTCTATGTCAGCCAAGGATAATAGGACACTATTATTTTTGAAGAATGGGGATATGATCTCCATGCACAAAAAAACAAAGAGACATGTGGCATGGTTTGGAAATTGTGTTTATAGTATGCATAATTCCAACAAAATGGTCGCTTGCACATTTTTCAGAATTAAGGGGTTTAAACACATCAACTCAGGATGCATATTGAGGAAATGGAATAAGGTGAGGGATCCTCAAGTCATTATAAAGAGGTCGAAGGCCAGAATACCAGATTTGGTAATGTAGAGACAAAGTCCAATGGACGCAAGGGAAAAGGATAGCAGGAAACGTTAATAGAAACGGTAAGAATCATGAAGATGGAAGTGCAGAGATACAAAGAAAACAACGAGAGACTTATCAGAGATAAAAGTCAGATAAATTCTCGATTGTTGCAGAGCTTAAATCAGTTGCAGAGACAAACGAAGAAGGGATCAAATTCAAGACAAGAGGAAGAAGGCAGGTTCCATGAAGGAAGGGATGATCATGGAAGAGATGGTTATTCCAAAAGTGCTAGTAGAGATCATGAACACCACTCACCTCCTTACTCAGAAATAAAGTTTTATGCATCAAATGATCCTGTAAGAAGTCCAGAGGTGTCTCCTATTAGACAACAAAGAAGGAAACAAGAGGTATATGGTTTTCAAGGAGAGTTGAGGCAGCCCAAGCCACCTTCCTTTGAGGGTGAAAGAGAAAGGGAAGATGATGTCGAAGCATGGTTGCTTGGGCTCAGGAGATACTTTCAGTTGCATAACTATTCATTCAACCTGGAAGCCAAGATTAACACCTACCATTTACATTGGAAAGATGCAATGTGGTGGGACCAACTGAAGAAAGTGGAACATATTAATGAGAGTAGGATCACTTGGAAGCAGTTCAAGAAGTAATTCTAGAAGGAGTACCTCTCAGAGAATTTTTATGACAAGAAAATGCAGAAGTTCTTTGAACACCGGTTGGGAAGCATGACTATGGCAGAGTACAAGAAGAATTTCTTGGGATTGTTAAAGTATGTCAGTTTCATTGGTGATGATAAAGTGAAAATACAGATATTTCTAAGTGGACTGTCGGCCTTTTATAAGGAAAATATCAAGTATGATGAACCCAAAACCTTGACGGAGGCCATCAGGAAGGCTAAATACATGTATGATCAAGGCTAGGGAAGATATTCCCTGCAGAAATCTTGGAAGGACAAGAAAAATGTGAAGTCTGGTCAGAGGAGGAAAGGATTCAAACCTCCCTTCAATAGGAATGAGCCTAATAGAAATCATCAAGATCAGTATGCTAAGGGAGATTCCAAGAAGGAATATTCCTTGGGAAAAAGGGGAATACCACCAATACAATGTTGGGGATGCAAGGAAGATCACCTGTACAAGGATTGCCCACACAGAAAGGACAGAGTGAAGACTATGCACAACATCCAAGAGGATACAACAGTCGAATATATGGGAAGAATCTATGCGGATTTAAATGACCGACAAGCAGAGTACTAGTCCAATATGATCGAGGTGGAAGGTAAGATCATAAATTAGCCTATTGCTATTTTGATTGATTCAGGAGCAAGTCATTTCTACATTGATCCTAAGATAGTGGATAGATTTCATTTGGAGAAAAGTAAACTTGTAAAAGCAATTTTGGTTCAATTAGCCACTGGAACCAAAAGAAGAATCCATGATATGGTCAGAAGTTGTTCCATAAATCTTAATGGCATGAATACTAGTATGGATATAAATATCATACCATTGAGGTCTTATGATATTCTGATTGGAATGGATTGGTTGGATAAGCATCATGTTGTCCTAGATTGTCATAACAAGACATTTACATGTCTTGATGGAAATGGAAAACAGAGCACTGTGAAAGGAGTTCCAAGACCCATCTCTATAAGGGAGATTTCATCCTTACAGCTGAAAAGATGTTTTAGGAAAGGATGTCAACTATATGCAGATCATGTGGAAGATCCAGATAATACAAAGGGGCCAAGCCTTGAATATTTCTCAGTGCTACGAGAATTTGAAGATGTATTCCAAGAAATACCAGGATTTCCACCAAAGAGGGAGATAGATTTCTCAATTAATTTAGTGCCAGGAGCTACCTCGGTGTCAAAAACACCTTACAAAATGAGCACACCCGAGTTAAAAGAATTACAAATGCAGTTGAAGGAATTTTTGAAGAAAGGGCACATACGTCCAAGTGTTTCACCTTAGGGAGCACCAGTACTTTTTGTAAAAAAGAAGGATGGAACCTTGAGGTTATGTATTGACTTCTAACAGCTGAACAAGTACACTATAAAGAAAAAGTATCCTCTACCCCGAATTGATGGCCTATTTGATCAGCTAAGAGGAGCAAAGATATTCTCAAAGATTGACCTGAGGGTAGGATACCATCAGGTAAGAATCAAGGAAGAAGACATTCATAAGATAGCCTTTAGGACCAGGTATGGGCATTATGAATTTGTAGTGGTGCCATTTGGACTGACCAATGCACCAGTTGTCTTCATGTACTTAATGAATGGCATATTCAGAAATTATTTGGATAAGTTTTTCATAGTATTCCTGGATGATATACTTATCTATTCTAAGTTTTAAGAGGATCATTAACATCACTTAAGACTAGTATTGCAAGTACTGAGAGAACATCAATTGTATTCCAAGTTGAGTAAGTGTTCTTTTTATCAAAATCAGATCCATTACTTGGGACACATTATTTCATAGCAGGGCATAGCAGTAGACCCAAAGAAGATTGAATCCATTAGAGGATGGCCAACACCCAGAAATGTGTCAGACATCATATCTTTTATGGCATTAGTTGGCTACTGTAGAAGGTTCATAGTAGGGCTCTCTAAGATTGCTCATCCCATCACTTCTTTGCAAAAGAATGGAACTAAATTTGAATGGACACTCAAGTGTGAAAAGAATTTTAATATGTTGAAGGAATTACTTAGAAGTGCACCTATGTTAAATATTGTTGACCCAAATGAAAGTTGTGTGGTATGTACAGACGCATGTAAGGAAGGACTTGGGGGAGTCCTCATACAAAATGGACATGTCATTAGATATGAGTTCAGGAAGCTTAAGGAACATGAGAGTAACTATGCCACCCATGACTTGGAACTTGTTATCATTGTTCACGCCTTGAGGATGTGGAGGCATTATCTCATGGGGAAGAAATTCGAATTAAGGACAGACCACATTGGCCTGAAGTATCTTTTTGAACAACCCACATTGAATGCCAAGCAAACAAGATGGCTGGAATTTTTAAGTGAATATGAATTTGATATCAATCATATCAAGGGAAAGGAGAATAAAGTTGTGGATGCACTTAGTAGAAGAGTGCATATCATGCATGCTACTGCTGTCAGTATGCATGAGTCAGACTTGAAGAGAAGAATTTTAGATGGTCTTGTTACAAACCAGCATTACATACATGTCAAGGAAATCTTACAGCAAGGAGATGTATAGCAGAAAATAAAGGAGTATGAGATAAAGGAAGACGGATTACTCATGCATAAAAATAGAATCTATGTTCCTAGTTCTGGAGAACTGAGGAATTTGGTATTGAAGGAAATGCATGATGTTCCTTATGTTGGACATCCCAGTTACTAGAAAATGATTATAGTAGTAAGAAGCCAGTTCTTTTGGCCAGTAATGAAGAAGGATGCTAATGATTACATCGCTCGATGTATGGAATGTCAAAAGGTGAAGGCTAAGCATAGGCACCCACTGGGTTTGTTGCAGCCATTGCCAATCCCAAAGAAGAAATGGGAAGTGATCACCATGGATTTCATCACAGTATTACCCAGAACGAATAAGAAACATGATTGAATCATGGTGGTGGTTGACAAATTAACAAAGGCTGCTCATTTTGTGCCTATGAAGACAACACATACAGTGGCTAATATTGGAGAAATTTTCATGAAGGAAATTGCTAGGTTGCATGGGATACCTAGGACAATCGTCTCAGACAGAGAGGAAGTTTACCTCCAATTTATGGAGGGGATTGTTTAAAGGATTTGGCACAAATCTAAACTTTAGCATAGCATATCATCCCCAGACAGATTGGCAAACAGAGAGATTAAATCGAATAATTGAAGATATGTTGAGAATGTATGTGATGGATAAGCCATCTAAATGGGAAGATTACTTACACTTGGTTGAGTTTGCATATAATAATGGGTATCAAGATTCATTAAGAATGAGCCCATTTGAAGCCTTGTATGGTAGGAAATGTGATACTCTAGTAAGTTGGGACAACCCATCAAATAGAGTGGTACTTGGGTCAGAGTTGCTCAAGGACATGGAAGACCAGGTGGCCAAGATCAAGCAGAATTTAAAGGCAGCTTAGGATAGACAGACAGTTTATGCAAACAAGAATAGGACAGCTAGAGAATTTAAAGTAGGGAAGAATGTAATTTTGAAAGTGAAGCCCAATAAAATCTCTTTGAAATTGGGTAGTTGTACAAAGTTGGCAGCCAGATTTTGTGGTCCATTTGAAATATTGGATAGAATAGGGCCAGTTGCATACATGCTTGCATTGTCTGCTTCCATGAATGTGCATAATGTATTTCATGTCTCTTTACTAAAGAAATATGTACATGATCCTAACCATGTTATTGATTGGCATCTGATTCAGGTAGAGATAGAGAGAGATTTCCAGGTTCAACCAGTGCGGGTATTGGACAAAAAACTCAAAATGCTCCAGAATTGAGTTATAGAGATGGTAAAAGTTTAGTGGACCTACTATGGTCCTGAAGATGCTACCTAGGAGCATGAAGATTCCATGCGGGCAGAGTACCCATAGAGTTTTGAATAAATTTGAGATTGTGATCTGTATTTTGTATATGCATTGATTGCCAAGATAAGGGGGAGGGGATGTAACACCCCAGGTTTTGAACCCCCATTTTAAATAATGTATTGTTACAATGTTGAGAGGCCAAGGTGCCCAAACAATTATTAAAGGGCCAGTATTCCCAAGATATGTAATGTTTTGATCATTATTAATAATAAACACATCGTTGCCCGCAGGGGTGTAGACCGATTGGTAAGTGTCGTGTAAATGGAAGGAAATATGTAAAAAGAGGTCTCAAGGTCGATTCTCACCCCGATTTATCCAGAGGACATGCTTGCAGGCGGTGCAATTTCTCCCTAGGGGTTATAAGGTAGCCGGCGGGATTCGACCCCATGTCATGCGAGTACGATACTGTCGTTGTTACTGATTCCCCTAGTTACAAAATAATAATAAACACATCGTTGGTTTCTAGACGGACAAGGACTAGAGTTATAGGGGGATATGATTCCACAAGAGAGGGGGCTTGAGGGGATAAATGCTTATTCCTATGTTAATTACCCTTTTTACCTAAGGGAGGGTATCGGTTACGTGATCTTCTTGGGGAAGGCCATGAGGTTCTTGATTCCCCATGAAAATACTTAAACTCATCCCTAGTCTAATTGTGGGGTTGGTCATTGGCTCGTCCTCTCCTTCACTCCTGCATTTGTACCATTCTTTCCCTCACACCCTTTCATGCACTCACTCACCCATTCATTGATCCATCCTCACTTGCGTCTTGGCTTGGTAAAAGGAAAGGAACTACTGAAAATTAGCCATGGGATAGTTAGTTGTAATGGTCGTTGATGCAATCCAACCATGACATGGGGCCTGCATGTCTGATATGTATTGGATTGTGCCCTGTTTTTCTCACAACTGCGAGTCCTGAGAGTTCCAACATTTAGATTTTGGACCAGCTGTGTTGGAGGCCCTAGAAAAAGGAGAAGGACTACATGAGGGACTGTGTGGCAGAGAAGGGTGGAGATCCATTCTCTTAGGAGGTACAGGTTGGGTAGAAGAGAGTTGGGTACTTGGATTGTTGTGGGTGATGGGAAACCTGTGAGAGCTTGAGAGTTGACTGGTTTGGGAACCCAAGTACACTCTGGAACCATCCTTGTGGATTCATATCCCTGGTTCGGAGGTGACACTGTTGTTGAGATTTGGAGTAGTGGTATCTACGGTTGAGTGGAACGTCCTTGGTCTGCAGGTAGTTGGTGTCGCCTTTTTATAAAGATAAGTGCTCTTTGTTGTGATATTATTATCTGTGTATGAATGTATTCCTCTATGTATTTTAATTATCGTTTAACTAAATCTTAGATTGTGCGTGCTTGTTGGATATTGTTGTGTGTGTCATTAAATCTTGTATCTTATGTGTTCTTATTAATGAAAGAAGGTATCAATAAGAGTACGAAGTCCAAGGGTGGGCTTGATGGTAGCATCCCCCAGCCTGTGGGTGTCTGGGGATGTTACAGGTTTCGGTCTCAGCCGAAAATGCACCTTATGACAAATTCAATTCAACTCAACTTGATTTCAAAAAGACAAGTAAACTTACAAATACATTATTGCAAGTAAAAATCAACTTGATCAAGTAATCTTACAACAAACATTGTTTGCAAGTTACAATTTAATTTCAAATGCTCCATGATGTGTTGAGTTTGAAATATTTGATTTGTCCATTACTGATGTGGTTGATGACTTGAATGCTTGAGAATGTTCTTCACATATGCTTGGTCATATGTGATTGATTGTCATTAATTTGTGTGCCTAAATTTGATTTCCTTGTACTCAATGTATGATGTGTTAAGTGATACATTACAAACGTGTTTATGTCAAAACTAAACATTAAACATCACAAATCAACCATACAAATATTCACCACAACACACTATGCAAGGTGTACCTAAGATCCCCTTATTCAATTTCGGGTGGATCTAGGATACGGAGCAAAAGACTTCAATTTTATTATAAGTATATATCTTACGAGACCACATACAATGGGAAGGCTACAATGTACTTTCTCCTTCACCATGCTTTAACAAGGCTTTCAATTCATAATATTTCTCTTCTACTCTCAAAGACTTAAGAAAACAATAAATGTCTTCCCAAAAAATGAGTTTTTTTTACAACCTCATTTCGTCACTCACTCACAAATTTTCCTAAGTCATAAAGAAATAACGAACATCTCCCATTCATGATCACTCTCATTTACTAATGAGAAACAAATCTTACATTTACTCACCTCCATATTTTTATGTTAAAACAATTTCCAGTCCTTCATCCAGTCCTCAATCTAGTCCTTCATCCGGTCCTTCATTAGATCCTCAATCCGATCCTCAATCTAGTCCTCAATATGAACAAATATTTTTGCAACGATTTTGATAATTTAATATCAGTTGAAAAACTATCCACCAAAATCACGAAGAAGGGGCTTCAAAAGGGGGACATGCAGCAATCATATCACACGCAGAAGAGGATTTAGTGGGTGAAATTGCACCAGTTTGATTCACGATTGGATGGAGGTGCACTCGATCCTAATGTATTTTTAGATCTCAGATACAGATCTCAAATTTAGAGGAATACACTCAACGCGTTGATCTAACAGTGAAAATATTGGATGAGTCTGCACAAATTCGACCTTGCAATTGCATATATTGAGGAACAATCTAGTAATTTTGATACCATTGTGTGCATCCTTGCTAGATAAATCATGAGCAAATAACAGAGAGATGGTTATTGCCTCAGGTTATGGGCCCACCACGCTTTCATTGTGCCACTCTGATCCCTTCTACTATCTAGCCCTACTCTACCTCTCCATCAATAATACAAACTCCATATTATTTTCCTTCTGGCATACAAACTTTGTGGTTTATATGAAATGCTACAGCCTTCTTACAAGACTTGAGTCCTATGTATACTCACAGTTACCAGATTCAGAAGAATACACAAACTAATGGAAACACTTACATATTCAACCATTGAGATCGTTAATGGTGAGAAAGGGAACTTAAATCCTCATTATACTCTCATATTTGAATCTCCAGATTGCATCTTAGATCTCAATTCTGTCCATTTATGAAAACAATTGTGTTTTCATTCACTTGCAGTTCTATTTCATTGATCTACGGATCGATTGGGATTTCAACCTTCTGCCAAATAGCTGGAGATATTCAAACATTATGTTACATAACATAAATCCGTATTGTATATCAACGGTTTGCTAAGATCCATCTTACTTTCAATTTAACAAGGAATTGTGTCCGAAAATCTCCCTTCATCAAGATCTGAAACAAATAAATCTTATGGAAACTCGAACGTTAGCTACAGGATTCACAATAACAGAGATTTCATGGAGTTACGATAGATATGAGGTCGAATCAATGTTGAAGAGGGCTATGTGTAGATTGAGGCGAGTTGAGAGCAGATGATGCAGGTTGAGGTCAATCTGTGAGCAAACGACTGAAGGTTCAATTATGTGGGTGCACAAGTGTTGTAGCTTGGGAAAACCGTTAAAAAATTTGTGAATAAAATCTCATCAAAAAAACTGAAGATACCCATTTGGGTAATAACATAGGCATTCAATTTACAACCTCTATTGCAGAAAACAAAAAACTTTTGTACAAAGAAAAAATTGTTTTTCATTTTCAACGTTCGTTTTCCATTTTGAGGCGAATTTTATATTTAAACATTGATTTGTTCAATCAATAATGAGAGGGATTAGATATATCTCTAAAACACCTTTCCAACGCTATGCTATATGCTTAATTTGGCTTTGAATGGAGGCCGAAATCTACATTTCAATGGCTACATATTCCGCAATTGAACAAAATTTGTTTCTTACGGGATGAATATCTTTAAAACGGAGATGAATCTTGAGAAAAAAAAATACCCTTTGGTGTGTCTTGGAATCTAGTTTCCAACGCAACTGAAATCATGAAAAACGAATAAATATTGAAAGAGAAATCTAATTTTTACCAACAGGGACTCCAAAATCAGTGAATTTCCCCTTCAGTAATGTCTTCTCCTTGGATTGCGTGTAATTACAGTGCTTCATATTTTTATTCATTGGCTCATTGATTTTTGAATATTTTATTCATTCTCTATCCACTAGATCGATCGCCAAATCAGGGGTATATTCTCATCTTTGAAGACATTCCTTGAAAAATAAATCCAGACTAAAAACATATTTGGTCTCTGTTACAGTCCTCAATACAGTCCTTGATACGGTCCGCAAAATGAAACTTCACTCGGTACCGTTGCTCTTCCTTCACAATTTTCACCATGGCTCTGATATTATCATCATTTCTTCACCATGGCTCTGATACCAATTGATAAAACAAAGAAGCTTTGATACTAATTGATAAAATATACATAATAACAACAAGATGGCAGCAAAGGAATACTACCCAACTCAATTGGTATTCACACCAATGTTACATATTTATAGTACAATGGGTGATGCCACCTCATAGAGAGATTTGATCTAGATCCTAAAATCATGCATGATGACTAGGCTAGCCAATCTTAACTAAATCATTAGTCATCACTTGAGGATATATTACTAATATACTAAATGAATAATACAAATATAGGTGACAATTTAGACTTAGTGATTGGTTAAGGTAAGTCATAGGCTAACATTATTGTGTCGCCTTTGTAAATCCGTGAATCCTATCCCAAGTTGTTCTTAAGGGGGGATGTTAGGATATTTAAACACTTAGGAGTTAGTTAAGATCAACTTGTTCTAATTTATCGTTAGATTAAGTGTGTTTCTTTAGTATGCATTAATATGTATTTGTAATCCGACAATCACGATATGTTTCCAACATAAAGTGATTTGACGGCTCATATTATCCTCAATCTTAATGACTACATTGATCTATGGATTAAAACTTGATTGGTCCATGATCTCTATTTAAAGAGCATGGAGGTTCATTTTTCGATGATCAATTGTGAGAAACTCTCTTGTAAACTAGTTTTCTTCTCCATTAACAAATTTCCTCAAGTGGCCACATTGGCAGAGGCCATGGATGTTTCCCCACAGGGGTTTTACAACATAAAAATGTCAGTGTGTTGATATTTGATCTTGTTGTGTGAGTGATTACTGAAGGTGTAACATCCCCATCTCTGCTTCAGGCCACATCACATCAAAATTTTGAGTTGTGATACGACTTTGTAACGTATCCATCCTCCTAGTTGAGTCTTGTTACAACATTGTAAATTTTCCACTACCGCAACTTGTTAAATAAAGATCTGATATCAATTATTTCTTCTGTGGAAGCAACTCATTGAAACCAACAACATGAAAAACTAGCCTTGTGTTATGCACATCTACATTTTCCTAGTGTGCACAAACCAATCTCATACCACGTGCAACAACTATGTATTAGCAATTTTGTGTGATCAACCGTCATTGTGTCGGCTGCATCGATTGTTCCTTAGCACGCACGACAGTTCTATCTTCGCACTACAACCCATATGATTACTATTGAAGTTACTTAACAAATAGTGACTATAACAGTGGAATGAACTCATAATACAACTATGCATGAAACCATTCCAATTTGTGCACGCAGACTGATTTCCCATGACTGTTACCATGGAATTATCTAATAGGAAACACTTAAAAACTACCATGCTCTATATCTGCAATAATTATGCAGAACTAAAAATACATGCCTAGCCCAGCATAATTATGTACCAATCCCATAAATAGAAATAGCATAAGAATTCACATGTCAAACAGTATATAAACACATATAAATTTGCATGGCCCATGCCCTGCATATGTAGCAAACACTTAGTTCTACAACACATATAATGCACACACAAATATAATGCACAAATATATATATATATATATATATATATATATATATATATATATATATATATATATATATATATATATATATATATATACAATTGTAAAACATAATGTATTTAACATGTATATGCACATTACTTGGAGAATAAGACACTTATCTTTTGTTGTAATCCACCAACTGCATGCAGACCTCAGATGTTCCTCCCAGCCATAGACTATGTCACTCAGAAACTCTTAGCAACAAGTCACTCTTGAGATGAGGCTTAAAATCCACCAAGGAAAAGGATTCCTAATCCAAGCTAAGGTCTATCAACAGTCAAAACACTCATACAAAGGTGCCAACCCCCAACAAATAGACTACAGTCCCTCATTCCCCACATGGTTGTCCCACCCCAGGAAGTGTTCCCCTTCTCTACTAAACAGTCCCCCAAAAAATATCAGCAATAGCTCACCCCCAAGTTCGGGCTTAAACTCCACCAAGGAAAAATATTTCTAAGCCAAGCTAAGGTATATCAACAATTAAAACACTCAGACAAAGGTGCTAACCCCCAGCAAACAGACTACAATCCCTCATTCCCCACATGCTTGTCCCACCCCAAGAAGTGTGCCCCTTATTTTCTCAACAACCCTTTGGCTTCCCCACTTCTCTTCCAGGGCTTCAACAATAGGTCAGACAGGAAGTCTCAAAGCCCTATAGCTGCAACTCGGCACCTTGGGAAATGAATCCCATCAGTTCTCTTAGCTGGAGAGAATTCTTATGGGCCTGGAAACCCGCTTCTTCAATATCAAATGGGTATAAAAACTCACCTCTTCAATAGAACACGATCCTGACAACTCACCTCTTCAGTAGCACACGGGCCTGGCAACCCGCCTCTTCAATAGCACATGGGCCTTCCCAAGTACAGGGTTATGTGATGGCATCAAGTTACAGCAAGATACAAATTCTTAACAGAGGAAATTTGGTCTACATGATGAAGGAATGAATGAATCCCCCCTAAAATACACTAAGGCCCAACAATATATTTGCATAACTAAAACTATACACTTGTCACCTTAAGAACTATCTTCTCTCCCCTTGGTAACTCATTCCCATCCCTTAGGAACTTAGGATAAATATATATCCCATAAATTATATTTTTAGAAATATTATTAAAATATTCCCTCTTCCTAACTCTTAGCCCCTTTTTTCCTTTTATAGTGGAGTTTAATCCCCTCGTCTCTTTTTTTCTGATAGGTCTGTGCAAAGTGACATGTTTTTATTAATATCTTAGTGCAATTACATCTTATTTCAATTACATTTTACAAAACAATAGACACACTAGCCTTTGTCACAATCCAGGCTACCTAGCCTAATAACCACACAAGCACTTTGGCCTCAATATACATATATACAAAGGTTCTCCGGCCCCAAACATATCTTGGCTACAAACAGAGTTTGGTGTGCACTTTGAAACGATCCTCGCGCACTTATTCAAGTGCATGAAAATCTATGAAATGGGTGTGCACTCTTCCCTTGGTGTGCATGTATGTCAATCATCATGCACTTACTCAGGTTCATGAAAAGCTATGAAATGAGTGTGCACTCTTCCCTTGGTGCGTGTGTGATAAATTGTACCCAAAATTTGTGCACCCATGGCTCGCCATCCTATATGTTCATTTGCATTTACATTACAATTGGGGTTTGGCCTAGGGTTATTACATTCCCCTCCCCCTTATTTATGCATTGTGTATAATCAAAACTTTAAAAGTATTCAAACATATATGGGCACTCCGTGTGCATACCATCCTCGTGCTCCCAAGTTGCATCCTTGAGACTGTAATAGGTCCACTGGACCTTTAATCCTATAGTTTGATTCTGGAGCAGCTTGACTTTCCAGTCCAATATGCACATCATCTAAACTTAGAAGTCGCCTTCATGCTCCATCTGAATCACATTCCAATCAATTACATGATTAGCATCATGCACACACTTTTTAAGCAAAGATACATGAAACACATTATGAATGCATATGGATGCAGGCAGTGCAAGCATGTATGTGACGGGACCAATCCTCTCCAGGATTTCAAATGGCCCACAATAATGCGTTGTCGACTTTGAAAAATTTCCGAACTTAAGTGAACTCTTCCTATCTTTCACTTTTAAAAACACATGGTTGCCCACTTTAAATTCTATGTGAGTTATGCATTTATCTGCATAACTTTTCTGCATGTATTGGGCATCCTTTAAGTTCTATTTTATTTTCACCATTTTCTCTTCCATTTCCCTTAGCAAATATGGCCCAACCACTGCTTTGTCTACTAGATTGTCCCAACTTATTGGTGTGTTGCACTTTCTACCATAAAGTGCCTCAAATGGGCTCATCTTTAGATATGTTTGATACCCATTGTTATAAGCAAACTCAACCAAATGTAAATATTTTTCACACTGCATCGGTTTGTCCATCACATACATTGTTAGCATATCTTCAATCACTTGATTTATTCTTTCTATTTTCCCACCTGACTCTAGATGGTAGGTTGTGCTAAAATTTAGATTTATCCCAATTCATTTAAATAATCCCTTCCAAAAATTTGATGTAAACTTGGGATCTCTATCAGACACAATTTTCTTAGGTACACCGTGCAACTTAGGAATTTCCCTCATACAAATGTCAACAATGTTTTTTGCCTTGTGAGTGAGCTTTACTGGAATAAAGTGGGCAGATTTAGTAAGCGTATCCACCACTACCATGATGGAATCATGTTGCTTGGATTTTATGGGAACCTTAGTTATGAAATCCATAGTTACAAATTCCAATTTCCACTCAAGGATGGGAAATGGTTGTATCAAACTAGTTGGATGTTTGTGCTTAGCCTTGACCTTTAGGTATCCCAAACACTTGGCAATAAAATCAACCACTTCCTTCTTCATACCTAGCTAATAATATTGGCTCTTGATAGCTGTAATAGTTTTCTAGTAACCTGGGTGTCCATCATATGGTGCATAAGGCATTTATTTTAATATCTTCCTTCTTCATACCTAGCCAATAATATTGGCTCTTGATAGCTGCAATAGTTTTCTAGTAACCTGGGTGTCCATCATATGGTGCATAAGGAATTTATTTTAATATCAGATTTTTCAATTCATGGGAGTTTGGCACATAAATTCTTCTTCTATACATAAGAAATTCATCCTCTTTTAACTCAAATTTCAATTTTCTATTGCAAACTACCTTTTGTAATTTATTTATTTTTCCACATAGTGTTGATATGATTTTGCAGCCTCAAACATTTTGTCCTTCAAATATGATTTGTACATGCTAATGGTTGTAGCATGCATATCATGCACTCTCCTACTAAGTGCATTAGCCACCTTGTTCTATTTACCCTTGATATTCTTTATATCAAATTCATACTCACTAAGGAATTCTAACCACCTTCTTTTCCTGGCATTTAGAGTTGGTTGTCCAAACAAATATTTTAGACCACTATGGTCTGTCCTCAAGTCAAATCTTCTTCCCATGAGGTAGTGCCTCCACATCTTCAAGGCATGCACTATGGTTGCCAATTCCAAATCATGAGTAGCATAGTTCCTTTCATGTTCTTTTAATTTCCTTGATTCGTAGCACACCACGTGCCCATTCTGACTAAGGACTCCATCGAGCCCTTCCTTGCATGCATTAGTGCACACAACGAAGTCTTCATTAGGATCAACAATTCTCAAAATTTGCACACTTTTCAACAAACTCTTCAATTGTTGGAAACTCCTTTTACAATAAGAAGTCCACTCAAATCTCACATATTTATTTTGCAAGGATGTGATTGGGTGTGCAATATTTGAGAATCCTTCAATAAACCTTTTGTAATAACCTGGAAGTCACATGAAATATCTCACCTCTGTGACATTCCTTGGTGTTGACCATCCTTCAATGGCTTTTATCTTCTCTGGGTCCATTGCTATCCATTCCTATGAAATGATATGATCCAAGTAATGAGTTTGCCTCTGGTATAATGAGAACTTTCTCAAATTTGCATACAACTAATGTTCTCTCAATACTTGTAGCACCAACTTCAAGTGTTTCTCATGATCTTCTTCAAACTTAGAGTAAATAAGTCTATCATCCAAAAATACAATGACAAACTTATCTAAGTAAACTCTGAAAATACCATTCATTAAACACATGAAGATAGTTGGTGCATTTGAAAACCCAAATGGAACTACTATGAACTCATAATGGCCATACTTCATCCTAAACGTTGTCTTGTTGAAGTCTTCCTCTATAATTATTACCTGATGATAACCTGATTTGAGTTCAACTTAGAGAATATTTTTGCATCTTTCATCTAGTCAAAGAGATCATCTATCCTTGGAAAAGGATACTTGTTCTTCATTGTTACCTTATTCAGTTTGTTGAAGTCAATGCAAAGTCTCAACGTTCCATTTGTTTTCTTCACAAATAATATTGGGGCAACCCCAAGGTGACACACTTTGGCATATATACCCCTTCTTCAGAAGTTCTTCAAGTTGCATTTGCAATTCTTTCAGTTCTAGTGTAGTCATCCTATAAGGAGTCTTGGATGTTGGGACTACTCTAGGAATTATATTTATAGAGAAATCTATATTCTTTTTGGGTGGCAACCTTGGTATTTCTCTAAATACATCTTTAAGCTCCCTTAGAACTGCATAGTATTTAATATTTCACTTTATCCTTAGGTGCCTCCTCCATATGTGTCACAAATACTTGACATCCTTTCCTGAATCTTTTCTTTAGCTACAAGGATGAAACTTCTCTAATAGTTACATCCCTTGGAATACCTTGTATTGTTTTCAATTTCCCTTCTTCATCCAATCAAGTAAAATCCTTATCATAATAGTCTATGACAACATGATGCATGTCCAACTAATTTGTACCAATTAGGAAAGCATATGATCCCAAAGGTACAATATTCAAATATGCCTTTGTGCTCAGTCCATTCATGTCCATTGGACATGCCTCAACCATCTCATTAATTTTCATTTTTGCTCATGTAGCTAGATTTACCAACCAAGTTTTCCCAAGTTTGTTTTTTGGAAATTGAAATCTTTCCACCATCTTAGGATCTAGATAACTATGACTAGCTTTCAAATCAATTAAAATAGTAATGGGTTGGTTGTTGATATTACCTTCCACTTCAATCATATGTAATTGAAACTCAGCTTGCTTGTTATCCAAGGCTACATAGATCCTAGGTACATTTATTCCCATGTCCTCCATCGTATCAACTTGTTGTACATTGTGAATAGTCCTCACTTTTTCACCTCTGTGAGGACAATATTTTTACATATGATCTCCCTCACAATGCCAACACTTAATTGGATTTTTCCTTGGTCTTTTCCCCATTTCCTCTGTCATTCTAGGCTCCTTGGGAGTTGGATGTCCCTGAAAATTATTTCTGAATAATGGTGGCTTTTTTCCCTTCTTCATTTTTTCTATATTCCCTTTCTTCTTATCTTCCCAAGCCTTTTGTAAGTGGGTCTTCCTCTATGTTGACCACATAGACACTTGGCTCTCCTTATAGTTTCCTCCTATGTCTTGGGATAATCATATTGTATCTTATCACTGATAAATGATGGCATCCCACTCAAGTATATTTGAATATTAACCTTTTCATTATTGATGAAAGAAACATACTTTAGTAACTCTAAAAATCTCCTCTCATACTCATCTATGGTCATACTTACAAGCTTGATTTCAAAGAACTCCTTCATTTTCCTATCATAGTAATGTTTGGTTAAGTATTTATTTTGAAAATACCTCTTGAACTCCCTCCAACTAACATTTCTCTCATCAATGTGTTGCACTTGCACAAACTAGTCCCACCACATTGATGCTTTTCCCTTGAGTTTGTAGATGGCAATTCTCCCTTCTTCGTATGAAGAGTAATTATGTAACTGGAAGTACTTCCTCGTGCCCAATAGCTAGGTCTCTGCATCCTCATACTTCTTGTGCTCACCATTAAAAGTAGGAGGCTTAATATTATTCATTTCTCCTTGTAGATCATCCACCCTAGACCTCCTCTTATCATTCCTAATAATATATGGGCTTAAACTATTGTGCACTCTCCCAACTAAATGTCTTGGAGAGTGATGATGATGTCTATCATCACTTCTTGTTTTTCTTATCTCACCATGAGACCTATGTCTCCTTTATTTTCTTGACTCAGTCTCCTTACCCATCTTTTTCTCAATTTTTTCCAAGCTCTATAGAAACTTGATGTTGAAGCCATCTTTTTCATCCTTGGATTTCATAATCCTATCATTATCATCTTTATAAATTTGGATGTCCTTTTGCAAAAAATTTATGGTCTTCACCAAATTCATGCTTTATTCCTTTCCTTATCCATGTCCATTTGAATTGGTACCCTCATCATCTAAATTTCCATACATCCTTCTGACCTCATATTCATGGTTGTAGGTTCTTTGTGCATCTTTCATGCTTCTGATCTATGTTTTGATCTTGTACAAATCAAATTGTTGTTAACTCTACAAAATGTACAGGAAACAAGATTTATTAGACTAAATAATTTATGAAAACCATAAATACTATGCACATCATGTTCCATAAGTGTATCATAATCCTTTCTTTTGATTCTTGGTAAATTTAACAACTTAATTCAAAATTATGGGTGAATATTTGGACTCCTATGTCCAGGACTTTTCCTCCTTTTTTCTCTCCTTTTATTTCTTTCAAAGCTTTCATGTATACCATTTTTTTGTTATACACCCATATTCATCAAGCGCGCATGCTCTACACATGCAATACCAAGTGCACATACAACGCACTAGTATTTAGTGTGCATAAATTTTATATCGGGCACTAATATTTACCCCACTCAACTTTTGGGTTCCATGCATCATTATCTAGTGCGCACAACTTTTTTGTCGTGCACCAATATTCCACACAAATTAAATCTTTTCTCTACATTGCACCAACATTCACCATGCACCCTCTCGCACCCAATAATCAATGTGCATCTCCAATTATGATCCACACAACACCAATATTCCACACGCACGCACTGTGCACCAACACTATGCACGCGTTAATAATTGTACTTTGTAGAGTGCTCATATTCACTGCATGCTCATTGTACATCACCAAAATTAAATGTGCACGCCCTACACATTATTATTATTCATTCACCCATCAATTATGCACGGCATCCATATTCATTGTGCACGTATTGCACTCCCATGTTACATGTGCTCCACCATTTCTATACCCTACAATTCCAATATTCAGTGTGCACACTCCACGCACCGATATATTTTGTGCACCATAAGTCCTGCACCACGCAGTGCCAAAATTTAGTACACACACACTATGCACCAATACTTATCACACATGAGTCCCTTCTTCATTCAGTGGATTTTTCCATATTTTCAACTTGCGACCCTGCGACCATCATAAAAATTCTCGGCTTGCCAACTTGATGTTGATCTTTGTCCCATACAAGTCCAGTGTTGAACAAAAATATCTTATACCACTTTGTAATATCCCCAGCTCTACTCTGATCCATGTCACATCAAAATTTTGAACTCTGATACCACTTTGTAATGTATCCAGTCTCCTAGATGAGTCCCATTACCACATTGTAAAGTCTCCACTACCGAAACTTACTAAATAAAGTTATGATATCAATTCTTTCTTTTACAGAAGAAACTCATTGAAACCAACAACGCACACAAATGGCCTTGTGCTACATGAAACTATGTTTTCCTAGTGTGCGCAAATCTATCTCATACCATGTGCAACAACTATGTCTTAGCAATTCTACACGCTCAACTGTCATTGTGTCAGCTACATTGATTGTCCCTCAGCATGCATAAAATTTCTAGCTTTTCACTAGAACCCATATGATTTATGTTGAAGTTACTAAACAGATAACGACTATAATAGTGGAATGAACTCATAATACAACTACGCACACAACCATTCTGATGTTGCGCGCGGTGTTTGTCCCATTTCCACTCATGGATTGGTTTCCCTACAAGCGCGATGATTCTGGCATTTCCTTAGAATCCCATGACCATTACCATGGAATTATCTAACAAGAAACACTTAATAACTACCATGCTCTACATCTACAATAGTTATGCGGAACTAATAATGCATGATCAACCCAGCATAACTATGTACAAATTCCATAAACATAAATGACATAAGTATTCACATGTTAAACAGTATATAAACACATATAATATTCTCCCCTAAAATATAGGAGATTGGATAATGACTAATAAACAAGGAAAAACCTTAGGAAAAAGAAATCCTAGGTGTGTGTGCAGTAAATCTAACACCCCCCCTGAACATCACTATGGTGAAAATAAATAATGGGTCCCAACAACAAGGCCATGTTAGGTACCCAAATACAAAAGATACACTGAAAATAAAGTGAGGAAAGAGGGAAAACCTCATGGGAAAAACCCCCCTTCAAGGTACAATGTATGTAAAAAGAAGAACTACAGTTGCTAGGAAACTGTGTCCTTCACTCCAAGACGACTTCACAGAATAAAATTTATTCTCAATGAAGGTCTTGGTGAAGATGTCTTCCGTATGTTCTGCTGAAGGATAGAACTATAAGTTGATGATCCCCTCGTGTACTAAGTCCCGGATGTAGTGCATGTGTATCTCGATGTGTTTCATCCACTACATCTAAACTGGATCTCTGTAGAACTTCAAAATGCTCTGGTTGTCACACCAGATGACGATCAGCTAATGAAACTAAATGCCCAACTCAGTAAGAAAATGTTGTAGCCACATAGCCTGAATGGTTATGTTAACTATCCCTCTGTACTCTGCCTCGGCTGAAGATAGAGCAATGGTAGCTTGCTTCTTGCTCGACCAAGAGATAGGCCAGGAACCAAGACTGAGTGAGTAACCAGATATGGACTTGCGATCAATGTTATCACCAGCCCAGTCAAAATTAGTAAACCCAATGAGATCTAATGTAGATTCTGTTGCATAATGAATCCCAAAGGTGATGGTGCCCTATACGTATTGAAGGATACGCTTTGCATATTTCCAATGTAGCTCATGCGGCTCCTGCATGAACCTGGAAATTGTGCCAACTGCATATGAGAGGTATGGTCTGGAGTGTGTAAGATACAAAAAGATCCCTACTAGTTGTCTATATAGTGTGTTTTCAACCAGTGGAGTCTCCCTACCATCCTCAAGTTTGACTCCTGATAGGAAAGGATTCAGAGAAGACTTGCAGTCTGTCATGTGAAATCTCTCAAGGAAATCTCGTGTATACTTGGCATGAGACAGTTTGATTCCTGATGCATCCTGACTGGTCTCGAGTCTAAGGAAGAAGTGTAGAGGACCCATGTCCGTCATCAAAAACCTATCATGTAGAATCTTCTTGACTGCAACAATCGCTGAAGTCGAGCACCTGGTGATCAGCAAATCATCAACATACAAAACTAAAAGTAGAAGTGAATCAATCATCCTAAGCATGTAGACATTTGGGTCTAATTTACAACGTACAAAGTTCTATGACAACAAGTAGGAGTCCATCTTGGCATACGATGCCCTTGGAGCCTGCTTGAGGCCATAAAGGGACTTATTCAGTCGACAGACCAAAGATGAGTCCTGTATAAATCCCTGGGGCTACTCCATGTAGATCTCCTCCGAGAGATCACCATGAAGAAATGCATTCTTCATGTCCATCTAATGGACTTCCCATCCCTTGGTTTCTGCAATGGCAAGTGTTAATCGTATGGAATCCATGTTCGCTATTGGAGCGAAGATCTCATTATAGTCAATACCATGAACCTGCTGAAAGCCTTTGGAGACAATCCTAGCTTTGTATATGTTGATATGTCCATCCGCTGCACTCTTGGTCCTATAGACCCATCTTCATCTGACAAGTTTCCTCCCAGAAGGAAGGGGAACTAGATCCCAAGTCTGGTTCTCGAGGAGGGAGTTGTACTCCTCCTGCATGGTGGATTCCCAAAAGGAATTTCCAACAGCCTCACCATAAGACTATGGATCTGAAGACTGAACCAAGAAAAGATGCGTGGAAGGAAATGGTTCAGTGGTAGTGAGTGTAACAGGAGGCTCCTCGAAATCAGATCGAGTCCTCCTAGTATTGGATATATCACCAACGAGATCCCCTGCATCTTGAAGAGTAGTATGTTCCCACTTGGGCCTCTGCTCTGGCTCTACAACTGCATCTGGATGCTTTGAATCTGCATCTAACTGTACTGACTCTGAATCTGAATCATTTGAGTCCTTTGAATCATAACTCTCATCTGAAGAAGATTCGGTATGTGCATTCTCATCATCTCGGACAAGTGGAAGAGTGAAGGTGTCTGCATGCGGCTCCTGAGGTACATGCGAGACACTTTCCTTGAATTGGACACTACGCCCAATGATGAGCAGGTTTGAGGAAATATCAATAAGTCTATATCCCTTCACACCGTCGGAGTATACAAAAAAAATGCATTCAGTGCTCTGTGGATCAAGTGCCTTCCTCTTTTCAGAGGGAATCATGGCCCATGCACGTGAACCGAAAATGTGAAAGTGGGTCACTTCCAGTTTGAGGTCGCTCTAAGCCTCATAGGGGATCTTATGCTTGATAGATCTATGGGGAGATCTGTTTTTGATGTATGTTGCACAATTAAGTGCTTCAACCCATAGTCTCTGTGGTAGGGACTTTGCATGCAACATGCAAGATGCCATCTCCTTTAGACATCTATTTTTCCGCTCAGGAACTTTGTTTTGCTTCAGAGTATAGGGAACTCTGTGTTGCAACTGAATCCCTGCCTCATGGAAAATATTGTCGATCTCATGATTCACATACTCTCCCCCATTATCAGTTCGGAGGACTTTGATCTTCTTTCCAGACTGTGTCTCAACCAAGGCTTTGAAATATTTGAGGTGTTGAAAGACCTCAGATTTTTGCCTGAGAAAGTAGATCCAAGTAAAATGTGAGAAATCATCAACAAAAATGAGAACAAACCTCTCTTTTTCTAATGGATGGATGCAGAAAAGGACCCATAAGGTCATTGTGGATCAAATCTAAAGGTGTGGAATCTCGCTGAGACTTTCCTTTGTTGAATTTCTCTTGAGGGTGTTTCCCGAGAACACATCCCTCACATACTCCCTTGGAGAAATGCATGTCTGGTAGACTATCAACTAATTTTTGCTTGCTAAGTTGTTGCATGTATCTAAAATTCAAATGTCCAAACCTTTTGTGCCATATCCTACTACTTTCATTAGCATGAGTAAGCAGTAAAGCAGAATCGGGTTCAATGAATTCAAAAAAATGTATACAATCTAGACTGATGATTTACCTCACCAGTAGCAACCCTAAAGTTGGTTTTCATGTCGTAGATGTCCACAATGACTTTCTTTCTGGTATCGGAATTCTTCATCTGATATACGGAGAGAAGGTTGACAGAAATTTTGGGAACATGCAACACGTTCTCGAAGCTTCCATTGGTGAGTTCAATCCTTCCTTTGTCGGTGAATTCAATAGAAGAGTTGTCCCCCATCAGAATAGGAGGACCTTTGCATGCATACAAAGAAGAATATACTACTTCTGATGCAGCCATGTGATATGATGCTCCTGAATCAACAATCCAAGCATAGGGAGAGGAGTTGATTGCAATCAAGGCATGGCTAGAATTGCCTTTTCTGGAATTCGGATCTTTTGGCTTCTTCTTCTTTGCACCCTCGGGGATGAGATCTCCAAGATTGTTTTTCTGAAGTATTTGATACATCATATTTTTTTTTTGCATGCATGCATGTGGATTCTGAATGGAATCCTTTGTGATAGTACGTGCATTTCTCTCCTTTTATTCCTTTTTCTCCTTTGGATCCGAAGGCATTGGTGAATGGTTTTGTGTACCCTTCCTTCTTCGGATATGCAAGATATTTTTTTATATTTATCTTTAGATTTCTGATATTTTTGGTTGTCGTCATGCACAATGAGTGCATGCGCCCTTGGGCCTTTGATTGTGCCTATGTTCATGAGCTTGGTTTTATCTTATGTCATGGATTCGATAAAGTCCTCAAGAGAAGGCATCTTCCAGGTGGCTCTAGAGGTGAATCTGACAGTATGGAATGTAGATATGAATACAGAGAATTTAGGACCAAGCTTGGAGAGAATGGTAAGAACCATTTGTTTCTCCTCCTTCGATTTATCAACCCCGCAAGCTTTGAGTTGCGACAGTAAATCCTTGAATTTTGTAAAGAAATATTGGATATTGTCGAAGATTTTTGGATCCAATGTGAGAAGATCCACCTCCAGCATGTGTCCCCTCATCTCATCATGTTTTCCAAATATCCCTTCCAAGGTGGTCCAATCTTCATCGGGAGTCTTACAAGAAGATATATGAAAAAGGATACCGGGAGAAATAAGACTGCAAATTGTTTCGAGTGCCTCATCCATGCGATTTAAGCACTTGGATTTTTCTATGTCTGATGTTGGTTTTGTATCTGTATTCAAGGTTAATATGTACAACCATCTGGTTTGGAGATGTATGGATATTTTCTCCTTCCATTCAAAATAGTTGTAAGGTGTAAGAATGAATTATTTTTGGAATTCCATCTTTCCACTGTCTTCAATCTTTGTACCTACAAAAACATTTTGTGTAGATTTTTCTTAGCAGTCTGTCAACTCTGATACCATGTAAATGCATTGAAACTTCATAGAATAGATCTAGCTAAACAATAATACACACATTTGCAGAGATAATTTGAGAAATAAGAAGAAGGAGAGAAAGAATGAAAGAATTCTCATTAACCGTTAGAATAATGAATAATTTACACATGATATACTTTGTATAACTCAATGAGTTCGAATGGAGGATAACCAATGCACCATAGTGGTGTTATAAAGTGATATGGACACACACCAATAGTTATGGGAATTAACTGCCACCTAGTCTAGTCTCTCAGGCAGTTACGGGAATGAACTGCCACCTAGTTGAGTTAACTAGTCAACTAGTCTTCAGTTAACTGATTGCAGAGAGTAGTGAGGAGTTAATCAAGGCTAATGCGCCAGTTTGGTGATGATACCAAGGCAAGGTCAAATTATCTTGGTGATGATCCCAATGTTGCATGGTGATAAAACCAATGAAACATCTAAACTCAACTCAACTAGTCAAACTGAAGTGTCAACTGAAAGAGAATATTCTCGAGGTGGAATATTCTCCCCTAAAATATAGGAGACTGGATAATGACTAACTATGACTAATAAACAAGGAAAAACCTTAGGAAAAATAAATCTTAGGTGTGTGTGCAGTAACTCCAACAAATTCGATATGCAAATATGAAATTGGTTATGTTTTAGTGTCCTAAAACTTATGACACAAATAAACCTTAAACTAAACCTTATTATAAAATTATGTTTCAGAAACCTATTCCATACTACAAGCGATCGGACTATCTTTTATGGCCCTTTCTAAAACCTTATGTTGTGTGATTTTATTTTATGATTTCTCATTCCCGTCAACCGACCTTATGGATACCTCTTTAATCATAATTGCATCAGGGGGGATGCCCTCAATTTCGAGCCAGGGTTTCATGGAAAACAAATAGGGTTACATGAGTCTTTTTATTTTCAACCTGTGTGTCCTCTTCTCTGTGGAAGACAATCAATATTCTGAGTGTAAAATGACTTCAAGCTATCCTCGACTATTTCATTTCTCGTTTGGTATCAGGTATGTCGCCTCAACCTTCCCTGGTGAGTATCTATTTTTCTTGTTGTTTCTTCGTTGGTATCACTCTCACAAAACTTATGCCTCTATGCTTTGGTTCACCCTCATTGTCAATATTTTTTGAAAAAACCATGGCTCATTTAATAAAAGAAGATCCAAACAGACACAAAGTTCAAACCTATAATGGTATAACAGAGACTTATTTTTAGGATGGGTTATGACCAAACGATAAATAGTTTGGCGAAATCATCCGAAACCCATTTCTGAAATGGGCTCATTTACCGTCCTCGCAAGAATTTTCTTTAGAAATGAAACCATTTCAGAGATATGTCCCATTTTTTGAGGCACAGTTTCTCAGAAATTTTGTTTCGATTGAGGTAAGGGGTTCTTTCACTTTTCTCAGAGATTCAAGCTAGTTCTCAGGTTTCTAGGTTTATAGAACAGTCAGATCCTCCCTCTCCTCATATCAATCAATCAATTCATGCCCATGTTCCTCTGTTTCACCGGAAGCGAGGCTAAGGGAAAATTTATGCAAGTCTCTGCAATCCTTTGAGGGTTTTTCTGGCATACAAGTTGATTTGAAAGCTAAAGAAAAGGAACAACAGTGTTCAATTCCAGGTTTGGAATCCGATCATTATCAAGATTTATTGGCTTGGGTTCAGAGATACTACTCTGATGTGGCTTATTTGCAAATGTGTTTCAATCAAGTCATAAGATGAAATACAGAGTTGGAAGATGAAAATTGCAAATTAAAGTTGGAAGCTCATAAATGCATAGCTCGAACAGTTAAAAGGCCGAAGAAATATGGAGATGTAATCATAAAACATTCAACCAATGTCAACTTTGTTACAGGATAATAAAAAAATGTGCAATCCTTCATTTTCGAATGCTTGATTTTGGGTAACTAAATTTTATTTTTTGTTACGATTCAGTGTGTTTTTAGTATAATTTGTTTGTGATGGACTAGCTACAGAATCAAAGATTCTATAGCCAGTCTCAATATAGTTAATTATATTTCTTATTTTATTTTTTTCAGGTCTCTAAAATTTTCTCGTGGATGATATACACGTTGATTAGTTTTTGAAGACTAGTGATGTTGGTTTTCCCTTTATGAGTGATAGGCTCTGTTTCAAATAGTTTTTTAATTGTGTTCGATTATATGTAACAAACTTGAATCAAGTTATAGTTTTTGTTATTGTAAAATCAGTTTAGATTCGATATTAGAATCTCTTTATTTTTGAAAGATTGATCTCTACCATGTCGATAAGAGAATCAATCATGACTTCCTTAAATACTCATTTTCACTCTCAAACATGAACAATTGAAATTATGGAGAATGGACTACAGTTGATTTTAAAGAATGATATGAATAGACATTTTGCTAAATGGATTTCGTCCTAACAGTAAAGTGTTTTAGTATGAGTCAGCCATATTTCTTTTCATATTCTTCTAAAGATCAAGATATGTGTTTATCTAATTAGCTTTGATATGTTTGTCATTACATGCCTTGATGTCTTTCCCTTGTGTTCATATAATAGTCTCTTATTCCAGTTTATTATGATATGTATGACATAATTTATAAGACAACTATCTCAATGTTTTGAGTTAATTCATATGTTTTTAATTTGTTATAACCAATTACAGTGATTGGAGTTTTTCCCCTCTCTGTATATTGAGTCATAAATGTCATATGGGATCATATCACATATTGTCTTTCTATCGCCTAAAAATAACGTATGAATCTTTTAGTTACCTGAATTTCTTTGGGTAAGATCACAAATCATGTTACTTTGTAATTTTCTTGCCATATGTTTATCTTTGGAAAATAGGTTGTTGGAGCATATCTCACACAGGAAGACATAATTATAGTTCGATTTTGGTTGTTGATCAGTAACAGGTTAGTTTGTCTTTTATTAGTTTAATTTGTTTATTTTTATCGAATGAATGAGAATTAACATTTAAACTTAAATTGTTTTTCCCATTTAAGTTACATTATTAGAATTTGCATTCATTCATTTTTTGTGTGTCAATTTTCTTTAATTAAATTAGTAATTAGTCTTGTATGTTGATCTGGTACTTAAATTATGTTTAGCAATTAGTTTCACAAGGCTATATACAAACCTTGTATATGTATATATATTGTATATTGATGTACATAAATGTTTGCAGTATGTGTATATCTAATGTAAATATAATGTACATAGTAGATAATTAAGTTAGTTATTTTATTTTATAATTTATATTAGATCCCTATATCAGCCAACAGAGCCATTAAACTCGTCAAGGTGATTCATCCCAAACGACTTAGGTTACATAGACAAATTCGACCCGATATTACCCTCATAGTTGATGGTGTGTTCACATATTCTTGTCAACCAATGGCGCTAGAAGGAGAGCCAGAGGTAAATTTGATGGTTTAAAGTTTCACCCCTCAGCCTGTCATAATTCCATATTTATAAATTATTTTTCTGTGTCATCTTGAAATTCACTTGAAGGCAGGTTAGACTGATAAGTTGGTCTTGTGGAGTCTTTATTTCGAAAGTATTTAATATCTCATTGCTCTTGCCCAAACCATTGTGTTGGAACATGCTTTCCATTTCTCATTACTTTCTATTCCCAACAAGACAGTTTCTCTCTTGTCCAAACTCACCTTTGATGGTGAGGGGAATGTATTGGAAAAATACCATCTTAACCAGTTTTGGTGTAAGTGCATCAAGCATGATATTTCTTATTTAAAGATTTTATGCAGATTATTCGATTTCACTTTCAGGGGTCAGATGAAACATTGGTTTGAGTATTTTACAACATGTTACATTGTTGATTGGCTTCAATTTGTAGAGGAATTTTTAGATGCTTTTGAAATTTATGATTACAATTGATTATGTGAAGAATTCCAGGCTCTACTAATCAATGACGATTCATCTCCAAAAGGATTTTCAACAAGCATCCATCATCTTCTTTGTAAATTTCATCTTGATGACATGTCATTTGTACTAAATATCCTCTCTAATGTTTGCGCCCCTTTCATCCAGCCATATTCAATCGTGAATGATGAATCAGTTACAAATCCTAACACCCAATTGCAAGATGAATTTTGTTTGCAGGATGAGAGGAATCCATCAAAAAATCTTGAACAAGCAAGGGAGGTAGAATCTATTGAAAATGATCTTAAGTGTTCTAACATCCCAATGAAACAGATTAGAGATGTAGATCTACAATTTGAATAAGAAACCTTAAACCTTCATCCACAAATCATACCTTATCCACAGGAAAGATTAGATGTTTGTCATGAAAGTTTTGAATTGTCTCTCATACAGGAGGAAAATTTAGATGATTGTATTATGTTGAAGGATTTATCACCAGAGCAGAGTGAAAGTATTAAGTCAAGTGAAGAAGAATGTCTTGAGAATACCATTGTTAATTATCATAGCTCAAGAGAATCTTTTCATGTGCTCATTTCTAATTCATTTTACTCTTTATATCTCGATCTCTTCTTAGATTCTGGTGTGCATGATACTTTACCCATGGTATCTTACTCTTTGCCATCACATTCTAATCTTTTCAATATGCCAAGATTTGGTGAAATTAATTTTGAACATAACATGTATGAAGTCGGATTTGACGCTCTTTAACTTTCATCACTCCCATGGTAAAAAGATATGTTGCAAGATGATTCTACACGATTTATTTTTGAAAAAGACAATGCACTCATTCTTATGGAGATCAAAGATTCTGCATTGCATATTCATTCTTTGATTAGTTCAAATTTTAATTATTATGATTCGCATTTTGAAACAATTCATCTCATCAAAGGAAGTGTTCAAACTAGTAATCTAATTGTTGTCGTGAATCCTCTTATGATGTGTTCCCCATTGACAAATCTAGTTCGTTGAAGTCGTAGTTTTCATTCTAATTTTTATGACAAGATCTTAGAATTGCTTTAGGATTCATATCTAAAAAATCTTCATAATAAAGGTAAAGTTATGCTTGCTTTTTTTTAAATGAATATCTAGGAGGTAAGCATGACATGATTTTTTTAGATCCTCCATGTGAAGAATTTGATGAACACTTGGAGAATTGTCAGGAGGATGGGGAACTTCGGCCTTGGCCGATGGTTATGTCATATCCCTATAATATTTACAAGTTTTCCAAACTCACTTACATTATTCCATGCCATTATGACCCTTACTTTGAAAAAATTTCAGAATGGGTGGAGGATTCATACATCAAGAATGTTCAAGGGAATGGTAAGGTCATGCCTTCTTTGTTTCTAAATGATGACTATAAAGGTAAGTATGGAGTATTCTTTTCATATTCTGGTACACTTCCATTCTTGTTACTGATATTCAATTTTGTTTTCATTGCAGGATTGGAGTTACTCTGGTGGTTGCATTGGAAATACGACTACACTTAGTATTTTTATTTGTTAAGTAATCTATACTAGGTTAGGAGTAGGTTCCTTTTTGGTTTTCTTTTTCACACTTTCTTTTTAAATAATGTAGTTATGTAAAAAAGTGGATGCACCAGGAGAATCATCATCATAATACTATCATGGGAGTCCACTTTAATCCTTTTCTCTATTCTTTTCATTAAATATTTCTTTTATAAATATGTACTATCATCATGAAATATTTTCAAATGGTATGATACATGAAAATTTTAAAAAGGGAGAGTAAAGAGATAAGGGACGTTGATGTCAAACAATTAGCTTAGGTTGATGGACAGTTGGTATGGATTGTTGGTTGTCATTGATTTCAACCATTGGAGAGTGATATTGTAGATTGATGCCAACCCTTAGTGATTGATTTCAACCCTTGGAGAAGTCTGGTAGAGAATTTTGGTAGCACAAAGGCATGGGTAATGGACCCAAGTCTATTTGAGGTATAAAATGCATGAATAATAGTGTATATGTAGGTAATACTATTCTATATGGATAGTACATGTCATGCCATTTCCGGTGATATGTGGAACATCACATAACTCTTCACGGTTAGAGATTTATGGCCTTTTGAAGTTGGAGAACCCTCGTGAGTTATCTAGAAGCCCCTAGAAGGTCAAAGAAGTCAAATTACTCTAGAAACTCCTAGAAGAAGTTCACTAGTCAATGTGTGTGAAACTAGGAGTTAATCATGGGTATAGTTGTTGCATTAAGAAAATAATTAAAAATAAATTAGTTGCAACAAGAATTCATGAGTTTGGCAATTATGGTAAAGTAGTTATGATGAGAAGATTGAATAGTCAAAGTGGTTGACCAAGAAATAAATTAAATAATAGAGTGGTTGCAACAAGAAGTTAGTTAAGGGAAAAGAAGCTATGAATTGAATAATTATATAAAAGTTAGTTGCAACAAGCATTTTTGAGTAAAGAGAAATTATTTAAATAGTAAAGTAGTCAAAGTGGTGAAGTAAACAAGGACGAAATTCAAGGGAGGATAAAGTCTTTTGTTGATGAGTCCTAAATATAGAAAAATTAAATAAACTAACTAAAGAAAAGATTCTAACAATCGACACAATAATTACAAATATTTATCTAAGAATGTGAATATACAAATGATTATGAACAGTTTATATACAGTTTACAAGGTTTACATGAAATCTTACGAAAATGATTGTTTGATAAAGTTTATGAATTAAATATGAACAACACTTCTTTTTGGCCTTTTTTTTTTAAGATATTAAATGAATAAATACTAAATGAATACGATTGAAACAGTGACACAAAAACAGTCAAAGTTAATTAATGTAATCATCGTTTCATTCATAAACAACTTAACTAAATAACACACAGAATAACATGTAGTTGGTCAACGAAACTGGTATTATATTTATGTGTTGTATGAGCTCATGCATGTATTGTTGTTAAGGGAAACCTATAACAGAACAATACTAGAACTTCCAGAATACATTCAAAGAAGTATTTGATATTGGAGTAAATTAATAACAACAGGAAGACAACTAATTAAAAATCATGTGATCTTAAGATAATCAATATTTAAGAATGAAATAAAACTCAATTATGAGTATTGATATTATCCATCATTTAACATTAGAAATAAATTCCACAATAATCAAATGATCGAATGATCACACATAAAAAATGGAATAAGAAATTGTGGACAGTATATAACATTTAACAGTATGAAAACACCATATGATGACAAGCTAAAGCTAAAATAACCATAATAATATTCTCATAATACAACAGTAATGAAAGAACGAAATGGAATAAGCATCACACAGGTCTAAAGCCAAATATGAATTGNTTTCCCATATTCTTTCTCAAAATCACATGCCCATATTGTAGTCCTGGAAGAATTTTTAAGATAATAGACTCTTAAAGATTGAAAAAAAATAATACATAAATGATAACAATTAACCATGTATTGATAAAATAGACTAAAGCTAATTTAAATCAATGCATAATCAATTATTCAAAGAATATGAATATATTATAATGAAAATAAAACCATTTTACTCACAGGACAAAAGCCATTAGGCAACCTGGAATTCCATATTCTTCTTTGAAAATACTCATCCATTCTCCCAAAGATTCTAACCATTCGTTACTCCATTTGAAAAGAAGAAAAGTTTACAAAATAAATAATATATACAAAAGAGAAAGGATTAAAATTTTCCTCTCCAATTCTTGGATCTCCATGGCTCTAAACTTTCTCATATATTTATACAATGAATGACAGTCTGGGCGTCACTATTAATTTTTGTCACCTAAAATTTTCCTCGTAAAGAGACACAAATATCTCTCAAATCAGGTATTTGTTTGGGAAAATATCTACATGGAAGGTAAACGGGTCCATTTGGGTTCTGGGTTTTCAACCGTTTCTTCAAATTCCTCACGGTTTGACTGCAATCAGTCCTGCAAAATCGTCTGTCTGATCTTGACATCTTTCCAAATTTTATCTGTTGTTGCCCATAAAATTATTTATAGCAATCCAATATTATTTTTGGATCAATCATCTTGAATGTATTTGGATAATAAAATCAAGCCATGATCAGATCCATATCAAATATTTGATAATAGAAACCTGTGAAACAAAAAGAAACCTAAATTAATAACCTAAAATTTGTGAATAAAACAAAATCTAGAACAATAAAATCAAAAATCAATTTAAACTAACTATAAGTTCTAAACAAACACTGTTTATAATGATCTTAAAATTTTAGAAGCTTCAAGTTAATGGAGAAGGAAAAAATATTAATTTTGGTTTTTTACAAAATCAAACAAATGATAGATAATTCTTTTTTATTTTTTATTATTATTATAAGATGCAAAATGAAAAAAGAATTTAATTAATTAATATCACCAAATGATTTTATGAAAATGAGAAACCAACCAAGATATTATTTGATGATGTATTGAACACATTATTCAAAATAGTCAAACTTGCTAATGAGCAAAAGAAAGAACACAATCATAATTTAAACAAAAGTAAATAGTTGATAAAAAATAACGTTTTTGTTTAAATTGAGATTTTTATGCTCGTTTTTAAATTTTGATATATATTCTTGTAATGATTGTCTCATACTATAGTGAGTTTCTTATGTTTGTCTCAAAGCAAGCCAATGAATGGAACTATTTGAAAAGGTTGATTATGTAGCTCATTATAATTATCAAGATTCTAATGGGGGCCCTTTAAATTTTATAAAAATTTAGGGGGAGTTGTTGGGGCCCAACAAATGGTGACTTACTGGGTGAAGCAGTTATTTCTGATCTGGTAAGATTTCATCCTAGGAATAAAAGAATAAGACTGATAAAAGGATTTAAGCTCCCTGAAATAAATTCACTCTGAGACCATATAGTATTAGGATAAGCTCAATGTTATAACCAGACAATATAATTTTTTTTGCAGGAGATTATGACCTGAAATAATGTCTTAATCAAAAAGTCACGATGTTTATAAAAGAACTTCAATACGGTTGACAATGCCACTGCTGCCAGCAAGCGTCCATAGTCTCGAAAGGGATGTCATTTAACCCACTCAAATGTTTTAATCCCATCCAATAGTTGTATCCACATGATGTATACTTCCATAAAATTTCATTTAAAAACATATACCTACTACCCCTTGACCTGACATTGCTTCGTTGCCAGCCGGCCTATTCAGTACCCCGATGAAGTTGTCTTGGTATCATGTGTGCATTTACCCACTGCCATTGAGCATGTTCAGTACCCCGACGGGTTTACATGCACTTCCCACACTTAAGTGCTTCCAACCCTCTTATTCCACTTTTAAATAATAATACAATTATAGATTTCTTGATGACAAAGAGAGTGGGATGATATTGGAGGTTAATTGCAATACAGGTGAATAGTTGATCATGTTATTTATTTTCTTTCAAAACTGGAAGTTTTATCATGGTTTAGAGATTTTAGATTTCCTTTAAGAAAACATCTAGAGAATGGGGAAGCACTTAAAAGTGATTCCTTAAGAATATGGACGGCGTAAAAAGTTTAAAGATCATCGTAATTCTCAAAGATTTAAACCACATCTCTAGTGTAATACTCTAGGAAAGACAATTTGAGGACAAAATGAAAGTGACAATTGACTTAAAAATCAATTGTCTGAGCTATATCTTAATATCAGGACCTCTTTGAAATATTTCAATTTGCTTGAAAAACACAAGTCTTAAAATAAATGCTTCCTTCAACAATAGCTTTTTGATCAGAAATATATTGATTCAAAAAGAAAGATAAGAAGAAAACTCATTCAAAATAATCAAAGAAGACAAAAACACACAACAAACCAAATCAAATTTTATTAATGGGATTCAAAATCCGAAGTACACAAAATCAAAAAACCAAAAGAAAACTTTTCAAGAAACGATTTTGGCCAAAGATAAACTTGAACTTTTGAATCCACTAACATCTCACTGTAAAATAAAGGAAGAACTAAATCATATAAAATATCATGTGAGAGCAAGTTCTTTTCTTAAGATAGTGATGCATGAGATGCTACTTTGACCAAGCATTATTATTAAAAATAAAAGAGACTAAAAGAAAATAGAAAAATCCTTATTAAAATGAGTGCAGTCCTACTCGTGGCACCTTGGGTCAGGGTTGAATTGATAGTTCAAATTTACTTATCTCTTTACTTTCCATTTAAAATTTTCATAATGATACTGCGTTTTTGAAAAGAAATATTCAATGAAAAGTAGAGAGAACAAGATTTAAAGTGGACTTCCCTGACAACATTCATATTATGGTTCTCTTGGTGTGTCTTCTTGTGTTCATAATTGCATTATTACAAAGAGAAAAACTGAGAAATAAAACTAAAAGAAAACCTACTCCTAAACCTACTCTAACTACTAAACAAATCAAAAATACTAAGTGAAGTCATGCTTCCAATGTAGCCATCGGAGTAACTCCAATCCTGCAATGGAAACAAGATCAAATATTACTAACAAGAATGGTAGTATATCAAAAAATAACAAAAATATATCATACTTACCTTTATCATCTTCATTTAAAAACAAAGCAAGAATGACCTTACCATTCCCTTGAACATTATTTTTGTATGAATCCTCCAGCCATTCTGCAATCTGGTCGTGATATGGGTCATAATGGCATGGAAGAGTGTAAGTAAGTTTGAAAAACTTTTCAATATTATGGGGACCTGACATAACCATCAGCCAAGGCCGAAATGCCCCATCCTCCTGACAATTCTCCAAGTGTTCATCAATTTCTTCACATGGAGGATCTAAAAAAGTCATGTAATGCTTACTTCCTAGATATTTAGGTAGAAACAAAGCAAGCACAACTTTATCTTTATTATGAATATTTTTTAGATACGAATCTTCAAGCCATTCTAAGATCCTGTCATAAAAATTAGGATGAAAACTATGACTTTGATGAAATGGATATATCAATGGGGAACACATCATAAGAGGATTCATGACATCAATTAGATTATTGGTTTTAATGCTTCCTTTGATGATATTGATCATTTCAAAATGTGAAGCATAAACATTAAAATTCGAACTAATCAAAGAACGAAGATGCAATGTAGAATATTTGATTTCCATAAGAATAAGTGCATTGTCTTTTTCAACAATAAATTGTGTAAAATCATCTTGCAACATGTCATTTTTCCATGCGAATGATGAAAGTGAAAGAGCATCAAATCCAACTTTATAAATGTAATGTTTAGAATTAATTTCACCAAATTTTGGCATATCGAAAAGATTTGATTGTGATGGAAAAAAGTACAATACCATGGGTAAAATACCATGCATACCAGAATCTAAGAAGAGATTGGGATATAAAGAGTAAAATGAATTAGAAATGAGCACGTGAAAAGATTCTCTTGAGCTATGATAATTAACAATGGTATTCTCAAGACATTCATATTCACTTGCCTTAATACTTTCACTCTCTTTTGGTGATAAATCCTTCAACATAATACGATCGTCTAAATTTGTCTCTTGTATGATAGATAATTAAAAACTTTCACGACAAACATCTGATCTTTCTTGTGGATAAGGTATGATTTGTAGATGAGGGTTTAAGGTTTCTTCTTCCAATTGCAGATCTACATCTCTAATCAGTTTCATTGGAATGTTAGAATGCTTAAGATCATTTCCATCACTAAGTATACAATGATTCAAAGGAAAAACCAATTTGATTTTCAGTACGAACATTTTCAATAGATTCTACCTCCCTTGCTTGTTCAAAATTTTCGGATGGATTCCTCTCATCCTGAGAACAAAATTCTTCTCGCAATTGAGTGATAGGATTTGCAATTGATTCATCATTCGTGATTGAATGTGACTGGATGAAAGGGATGCAAGCATCATAGAGGAGATTTAGTACAAATGACATGTCATCAAGATTAAATTTACAGATTACATGATGGATTCTTGTTGAAAAGTCTTCTGAAGATGAATTTCCATTGATTAGTAAAGTGTGAAATTCATCACATAACTGATTGTAATCATAGTTTTCAAAAGAATCTAAAAATTCATCTACAAACTGAAACCAATCAATAATGTGATATGATGGAAAAGACTCAAACCAATGTTTAATCTGACCCCTGAAAGTAAAAGCAAACAATTTGCACAAAACCTTTAAATCAGAAATATCATGCTTGATGCATTTACACCAAAACTTGTTAATATGGTCTTTTGCAGATACATTCCCCCCACCATCAAATGTGAGTTTGGACAAGATACATTTCAAGATGACACAAAAGAAGGATTTATAAATCTGGAATCATGAAAGGCTAAGGGGTGAAACATTTAATCATTAAATTTGCTTGGCCCTCCTTCTAGCGCCATTTGTTAGCGGGTGAAAATGATCGTCCGTCAATTGGAAGAACGAGTCTGGTCTGGGGTTGTCTAAGTAACCCAAGCCATTTGGTATAACTAGTTCTGACGGGTTTAATGTCTCCATTGGCCAATCTAAGTATCCTAAAAAAAACAAAATAAAAGAAAAGAAATAAATTACTAATTACTAAATACTATGTGTGTGTGTGTGTGTGTGTGCTCTAATGTGAATGTAATGGGCGTATTTAAGCAAAAGATAAATAAATCTCATTTATATACATTATTTACAAGCTCCAAGTTTTAATCTAAACTTACTAAACTCTGTGAAAATGACTACTTTAACAAAAGTAGATAAAGAAAGCAGATAAGATATTTTTTTTGTTTTCTCTTTATTAATCTAAACTAAAATAGAAAAATATACTATGAAACAGAAGTATGTGGATGGTCAAATCCAAACCATATATTTGAGTTTCAAAGAAAAACAAATGAAAAAAATAAATAAACTAACTTGTTAAAGAGTTAATCGGCATGCACCCAAACATCTGTTCGATTATAGAACATGCAGCCAGCTTGTCCAAGAGGTAAACCTGCAATGAATCTTGAAACTGTTCGAAATAAATGTAGAACAGTATGTTGACTGTTGAGTTTTAATAACAGAATGAGAGATGCAATTAGTCATTGTGATCTCATGATTTCAAGTAATTGCATTAAGAAAAATATGTTAGCAAACATGCTTGCATTTAATCTTTCAATGAAAATTAAAGGAGAAATCATGTGATTAAAACTGAATAGATGATCACACGATTAATATCTGAAGCATTAGTTATGGATAACATTTATAAAGGAATTATCCCAATAACATAATAAATGATGAAGACTAAAGCTATCAAAACTTATTATCATATCAAGATAAACAGAAACTTAAATGAAGACACCATCCACAAGAAGCTAAAGCTGAAATGTGCATTGTTGTTCCATTAAATTCTGTAAATCAAGCGTCCATCTTCTGCCCCAGGCGAGGATGTCTTGATTATAAAAATTACAAGTATTTAAAGAGTTTAGAAAAGCTAAACATCCTATCGTGTGGGATAAGATTAAATCTCAAAAATGAGTTGTTAATCACAAAATAGAGGGTAATATAACCACTCCATATCACACTGCATCTCTCAAAACTAAAACAAACTTATTTCTGTTTACAGAAGATGTGCTAAATGAGCTCAGAAATAGTCCATATCATGAGATCACCACCAATTACTTAATATCCTGAGAAAAAAAATGAAAATAAAGGAGTTTAGATATTATTATAACCAATAATTTCCACAAATTCAAATGAAGATAAATTGGCTACAGAATCAACTGATTCTGTAGCTAGTTTTATTTTAACAACAAAAATCTAATTAAATCTATATAAATGGAAGAAAAAAAATACAACTAAGGAAATCAATCAAATCTTTACCTCTTAACTGCATGCTAAATTTGATTCACAGGATCTCAGAATTAACTACTGTTGTAACACTCTCAGCATTCTTTACTATTATGTTCCCAGTCCTTTTCAGACGCTTGCCTTGCCTTTGAACAGTGGACTTTAGTCTATGATTTTCATTCTTTAATGAGTCGATCTGAGTAGTGAGGGTTTTGATTTGCAATTGAAGAAAAGATATGTCTGTGTAATACTTATCAATCCAAAATAGACAAACTTCACACCATGGATCTGTGATAGTTGTTTGAGGATGTCCACGGCCATGTGTCAGAACGTCTCCATTGTTGTCTGTGGGTATTTTACTGAGTTTAATCCATGGAAAACCTTATTACCTCTCAGGCATGGTAGAATTTTATCCACATAGTCGAATTGTTGACTGTTTGGAAGGGTTTCCACTGGGGATTTTATGTTAATATTAGGGCAAATAAATTGATTCATGCACAGAAATTTTTGAAATCTCAGAACTAACATATCGTTGCCCAGCTAAAAATGGTTGAGTATTGCCTCATGACGAGGGTTTTCTTTCAAAGGGTCTAGCTTGTGAATTGAGTAAAATGGATGTTTCTCAATGAGAGGTTTATTCAGCACTGTAAGAAAGTCTGTAACAAAATATAAATAAATGCTCATCTTAACCAAAATAGGAATTCTGAGAAATTTATTGTTGGATCATGTTGTCATTGATGCCAATGGTTTGATTGATTGATGTCAAGTGATTGATTGATGTTAAAGGATTGATTGATTGATTATTGATGTAATATAATATGTATTGTCCTTGATGAGAATGCATAGATGAAGATT
>ML780651.1:344894-356361 GCA_009831015.1 Picea engelmannii | reverse complement strand
CTTTCAGAATACATTCAAAGAAGTATTTGATATTGGAGTAAATTAATAACAACAGGAAGACAACTAATTAAAAATCATGTGATCTTAAGATAATCAATATTTAAGAACGAAAGAAAACTCAATTCTGAGTATTGATATTATCCTTCATTTAACATTAGAAATAAATTACACAATAATCAAATGATCGAATGATCACACATAAAAAATGGAATAAGAAATTGTGGACAGCATATAACATTTAACAGTATGAAAACACCATATGATGACAAGCTAAAGCTAAAATCAACCATAATAATATTTTCATAATACAACAGTAATGAAATAACGAAATGGAATAAGCATCACATAGGTCTAAAGCCAAACATGAATTGTTTTCACATATTCTTTCTCAAAATCACATGCCCATATTGTAGTCCTGGAAGAATTTTTAAGATAATACTCTTAAAGATTGAAAAAAAATAATACATAAATGATAACAATTAACCATGTATTGATAAAATAGACTAAAGCTAATTTAAATCAATGCATAATCAATTATTCAAAGAATATGAAGATATTATAATGAAAATAAAACCATTTTACTCAGAGGACAAAAGCCATTAAGCAACCTAGAATTCCATATTCTTCTTTGAAAATACTCGTCCATTCTCCCAAAGATTCCAACCATCTGTTACTCCATTTGAAAAGAAGAAAAGTTTACAAAATAAATAATATACAAAAGAGAAAGGATTAAAATCATCCTCTCCAATTCTTGGATCTCCATGGCTCTAAACTTTCTCATATATTTATACAATGAATGAACAGTCTGGGTGTCACTATTAATTTCTGCCACCTGAAATTTTCCTCGTAAAGAGACACAAATATCTCTCAATCGGGCATTTGTTTGGGAAAATCTCTTCATGGAAGGTAAACAGGTCCATTTGAGTTCTGGGTTTTCAACCGTTTCTTTAAATTCCTCACAGTTTGGCTGCAATCAGTCCTGCAAAATCGTTTGTCTGATCTTGACGCCTTTCCAAATTTTATCTGTTGTTGCCCATAAAATTATTTGTAGCAATCCAATATTATTTTTGGATCAATCATCTTGAACTTGTTTGGATAATAAAATCAAGCCATGATCAGATCCGTATCAAATATTTGATAATAGAAACCTGTGAAACAAAAAGAAACCTAAATTAATAACCTAAAAATTGTGAATAAAACAAAACCTAGAACAATAAAATCAAAAATCAATTTAAACTAATTATAAGTTCTAAACAAAAACTGTTTATAATGATCTTAAAATTCTAGAAGTTTCAAGTTAGTGGAGAAGGGAAAAATATTAATTTTGGTTTTTTACAAAATCAAACAAATGATAGATAATTATTTTTTATTTTTTATTATTATTATGAGATGCAAAATGAAAAAAAGAATTTAATTAATTAATATCACCAAATGATTTTATGAAAATGAAAAACCAACCAAGATATTATTTGATGATGTATTGAACACGTTATTCAAAATAGTCAAACTTGCTAATGAGCAAAAGAAAGAACACATAATAATAATTTAAACGAAAGTAAATAGTTGATAAAAAATAGCATTTTTGTTTAAATTGAGATTTTTATGCTCGTTTCTAAATTTTGACATATACTCTTGTAATGAATGTCTCATACTATAGTGAATGTCTTAATTTTGTCT
Organism: Picea engelmannii; assembly: GCA_009831015.1. NCBI lineage: Eukaryota > Viridiplantae > Streptophyta > Pinopsida > Pinales > Pinaceae > Picea > Picea engelmannii. The sequence goes on along the minus strand of ML780651.1, from coordinate 354,684 downwards.
CAAATCAAGCCAAGGAATGGAACTATTTGAAAAGATCAATTATGTAGCTCATTATAATTATCAAGATTCTAATGAGGGCCCTTTAAATTTTGTAAAAATTTAGGGGGAGTTGTTGGGGCCCAACACTCCTTTTATGAGAGGTTCCAAGTAGTGGAACCTATAGGAATTTGATAAAAAAACGTTGAAGAACATTGTGTACTATTTTCAGATCTTTATTCATTACAAGTACATAGTTATGATTATTGCAAGTTAGGGTTGTTGACTAATCCAAAATTAGTCATGTGAGACTAAAGTAAAGTTTGATGAAAATGTTAATCTCTTGTTGTTAAAGTTAATGAAGGTTTGCAGGTATGTGATCATATACACTAGGTCTGTTATAGAGTTACAAATCATATTTGGATGATGAAATTAATGAGGGATTTTGGTTAAGGTATATTACAAATAGAGGTTGTATAAAAATGAGGTTGTGGCGCATGGTTTGATGTAATGGTTTATGGTATTTGGTTGCTAGAGAAGTTTTTTATGGTTATATTGGTATATGTATTTGGTATATGGTTGAGGTACATGTTGGGTACATGGTTGAGACAAGTAGTTGATGAGTTGGCACATACATGAGGTGTATATTTGATGATGTTGGTACATCTTGATGATTTGTAGTTGATGAGTAGTTGATGCATGATTGGTACATACTTGGTACATGATTGGAGGCACCTGTTAGTAGTATTGTTGACACATGGTTTATGAATGATGTAGCATACTTGTCTTGGTATATTATTAGAAGCACATATTGATCTTGGTGATTATTATGAGATGTTGTGTTATGCTTGGTTGATGCACATCTTGGTGATATTGTGCATATGGTTGAGAGTTGTCTTGGTGATTGACCTTGGTGAGTAGATCTGATTTGGTTGATAATATTGATGAGATAGGTTGTTGTGATAAGTTGTTTGGACTGGTTATTATGACAGGTTATTTGTATAGTTTTGGTGCATGGTTGATGCATTTGTTTATGGTACAAGTTGAGGTACAGGTTGATGTATGGTACATCTTGGCATAGGTTATTGGCACAGTTGGTTACAGGTTGATTGGTACATATTTACAGAAGTATATCTCATAGTGATAGTGTGACAGTGGTTCCATCATTCTACTTATATTTCAGGGCGGTTGGACGGGGCAAGGACAGGTGGTTGTAGCCACCTTCTGGTTGTAACTGGAGAACATAGGGGGTTGTATCCTCCTTCTGGTTGTAGCCAGAGAATTGGGGAATTGGAGCTTCCCTCGGGTTGTATCCTAAGAAACTAGGGGGTTGGAGCCTCCTTCCAGTTGCAGTTGGGAAACAAAAGAAGTTGGTGCTTCCAATGAATGTAATTCTTAAAGACATATAAGAAAAAGCATTATGTGGTTTTCTCCCACTTTGGGTTTCCACATAAAAACACTGGTGTACTTTGTATGTGTATGATTTCTCATGTGTTCATTGTTTATTTACTCTGCAACTATTGGATGATAATGCTACATTGATATAACACTTGCATTTTGTGGTTAAAAATGATTAAATTTCTCTATTATTGATTCACCCCCCCTCTCAGTAATCCAACACATGTAGTCACTAATGAGATGTGATTTGGATGTATGAATTTATTGGGGTATTGGAGGAGGTTTTGTTATTCTTTAAGGATTTATTATGTAACTCTTATCTCTTGTCTTATATTTTTCCTGCATGTTCAAATTGGTTTACATGGTCTGTACTTATAGTTTCTAATTATATATTAATCAGTTGCTTCATAACATTTGGTATCAACGCATCTATTAGATGCAGACCGAATCAAGAAGAAAGGTTATTTTTGGAAGAGAAGAATGCAAGAGGAAAAAGACAGTTGGAAGGAAAAGCAACACTCGTGCATGCATGGAAGACCTAACGACATTAGGGTTAGGGATTTTGTAATACATTGTAAGGGCTGGTGAGCCAAAAATATAAATAATCAATACTTAGAGGAGAAGAGGGATGAATATAGATGCCTAGAGAGGTACAAGGATATACAGACATACACAGAGGCAACGGAGGACACAGAGAGGAAGAGATTTGTAAAGACTATATGAGTCACTAAGCTAGTGAGCTAGAGAGGGCATGAGTGACTCGATACCAAGGGTTAGATCGTAGGCTGAGGAGCCTGGTGCGATCTAGTCATCCTCACAGGGATCGAGGAGCCTGTGGGGGGGGAGAAGAACTAATATTGTAACCATGTGTGGCATGGAGATTTCCAAACTATAATAAAATCCTGAGAGCCAGATCTTTGTGAACGTATCCCAGGAGGGGGTGAACCACAGTAAAATCATGTTATGTGACTGAATGAATGTATCTTTGTGTCTAGTTAGTTGATGAATGTTGAATGAATGAGTAGTTCAGTAGATCTGGTATTTTACATGCATGCATAGAAAGAATATTATAACTAGATGTTAAATGGATTGGATAAAGGTTACGACGTACAAACATAGATCTCGCTCAATCCCAGGTTGCATACACCTGAGTATTGTAGCCACCCATAGAGTTATCTTGGGTGAGACTGTGCAGTGCACTCTGTGTACTGTGTTGCCTTCTGGGCTACCAGAGGGGACGATAGTCTTTAAGGGATTTTGTTGGGAATTCTCTTAGTTATGAATCAGGGTCAATCTCTAATAGTCAATAGAATCGGAATCCCTCAGTACCAATAAGAGTAGATGGATAAATGGAACAAACCAACAAATGGTTCCATTGTTGGTTGATTGGAAGGCAATGGAATTGAGCATATGAGATATGTGGAGGAAGTATCAAAAGAATACGGGATCAAATGACCACAAGTTGAAAGAATGTGACTCTAAAAAGGGGATGTTGAGACCGTGGAATCCCACGAAGATAGAGATTGAAATATGGTTGAAGACAAAGGAGATAGAGTTTGCACAGAAAAATAACAAAAACCTCAAGCTAACACCATGCAAATATCTGGACAAGTACGTATTCATCAGCTTGCATGAAGTATTTTTCTGTGAGTTCTCACACATATTGCAGGAGTGGATCAAAAGGTTGAAAGGAAACCATCCTACGAATCAGATTCGATGGATAGAATGGAATCTCAAAGATACCGCGCAACTACAATGAGTTGATAATAAGTTTACGCGCATAGTAGATTTATGGTTAGAAAACATTGTTGTTAGATTTATCACAGAGTCTGTAGTGGATACAACAAAGTCGTACAACGCAGATGAACAAGAATTCTTGAAGGGACCTCGAGGTAGCTATATCAAATCATTATATACTTCCATTAAGATATTTTTATGTAACAAAGGTGTAATGACAATGGAGTCAGACAGTTAAACTTCCATGCATGCATGGGGGAAGGAGAAGGGGATAAAGGAAAGAAGGAGGAGGCCTTGGACCCAATTATGATGGATGATGACCAGATCAAGTGGATCATGGCGACAGCTAGAAAGACACACAGTGGAGTACCCTACCAATACAATATGAACACCAAGAAGAAAGTGGTAGTCGCGAAGGAAGGCTTGGCAAGTGATGAAGAGGAGGTAGAGGATCTCTCGGCTGTGGAGCAGATTGAGGAAATCCTGCACGTGACATATGAGAGGAATATGAGAGGTACAAGAGTGGAAGTAGAAGGAATCACTCCTATCCATATCAGTGTCAGTGTGGAACCCATAAACCCATGTGCAACTAATACACCAAGAAGACCACCATCATTTAGACAACTGAATTTTGGGAGAAGGAAGACAGCAGGAAGTTCATCTACATAAGGGAAAACCACTAGGGGAGCCATTTCAAGAAGCAATAGTCAAGTATCTACACCAAGCGCAGGTATTATTTCAACATTCAAGATGGCAGGACATGATCCAACCATCAAGTTACCAGAATTCAAAGGTGAAGCATCGGAGGACCCATAGAAGCATATGCTTATCTGTGAAAATATTTGGGAAGAAAAACATATCACAGACGAGGACACTAAACTTGCATAGTTCTCAATCACATTAAGAGATCATGCACTGGATTGGTATATGATTTTAGCTGCAAAAAGTCCGTCAGGGACAACTAGAACGATTGGAGATATCAAGAAGTTGTTGATAAATGAGTTCCAGAAGCCGAGTTCAAAGGACCAATACATGAACGAGATGATAGAGATCAGACAGAAACCATGAGAATATGTATGGGAGATTGGCCAGAGATTCAAGCGACTAAAGGGAAAGATAAAATACATCATGACATATATGCAGCATAGGCACATGTTTGTTAATTCACTGTTACCACACTTGAAATATCCACTGCGAGAACAAAAGTTTCAGACGCAAGAAAAGGATCTGCAGGCAGCCCTACAACTGGAAGAGAACCAATATCAGAAGACAAATCTAGCCATCGAGGATCTGAAGGAGGATCTGAAGAACTTAACATTCCAACTAAACCAGAATAATAACAAGGACAAAAGAGAAGTCATTTGGTGCACCACATGTAGGATAGAAGGACACCACAAGAACGAATGTCCAACATTCACGCATTACATGGCAGAAAGAATTCCAAATACATTACCAATAGGAGGACTATGGTGCAATATTTGTAAGAAACAGATTCACGATCCATATCACTGCCCAATGATGCAAAAGTACCAGACAATATCGAAGAGCTCGTATTGCAACTTTTGCAAGTCAGTAGGCCATGATGACAAAGATTGTAGAACCATGGAGTTGATGAGGGAAAGAACATTAGATGAATATTGGGTACAAACAGAAATAATGATTGGGCAAGATGCACCCCAGTTTAATCAAGTACCAACCCTTTACAACACTACGCAACAACAGTACAACATTGCGCAGCAACCATACAGCATTGTGCAGACGTAGTATAATACCGTGCAGCCACACTATAATATCACGCAGTATAACCAAGTGCCTAAGTATAACGCACCGTGAGGTGATCAAGTTGGCTACAGAGGCAGAGGAAGAGAAAGAGGAGGCTTTGGAAGAGGTAGAGGACCAGTGTTATTTCACAATTGTCAACAACCAGGACACTATGCAAGAGAATGTCCACTTCCACCAGCGACATGTATGTATTGTCGCGCATCGGATCATGACACGGAAGAATGCCCGACACTATTAGAAAATATACAGGAGAAGAGGAATCAGAACAATCAGAATGTTCAATGGATTTCAGTAGAAACGAGGGACGGAGGAAGAAATATCAACATAGTTACACAAGGCAGAGCTAAAACAGGAAACGATGCCCTATGACAAGAACCATCACAACACCAATGGTTGAAGAAGAATGTCAAACCAAGGAAGCAGTTTGATACGCAGAATGAGAAGGAGATATTCAAGCAAGCTAGACAAGAATTCCAGAGGCCAGACATTGCGTCGACATCAACCGTGCAGCATAGTAAGAAAGTACCAGAGTACTAGATGCCTCCATTGTTGGATCACACCAAAGAAACACAACCCCCGGGACAAGTAAGTACGATTAAAGGATTTTTGTAATCATGTGTAAAACTACTAAATGATCCATCCTCTATTAAATTATTACAAAATATGCTAGAAAGATGTAGCGTAGAGGTAGAAGGAAAGTTAGAACAAAAAATAGTCAATCACCTACATACAAGGAGGAGAACAAGTAGGGAGTTCAGGTTGAACGCCAACATTGGAGATTTAAACATGGGAGATATTATAATGGATTTAGGATCTGAATTTAATGTATTACCCAAGAAGACATGGAAATGCATGAGAGAGCCCACATTAGGTTATTCATCGGTTCAACTGAAACTAGCAAATCAACAAAGATTTCTACGAATTGGAAGACTAAAATGAGTGACGGTAGACCTGGATGGAGTGCGGACTAAAGCCAACTTCAAAGTAATTGAGATAGTGGACAAAAAAACACCTTATCCAGCATTTCTCAGCTTGGATTGGGTATTTTATAACCAGGCCATAATCAACTTAAATACGCGGAAGATGACCTTCGAGTCAAGAGACTATAGAGTCATTGCACCATTGGATCCATCAAAAGGGGAAAGGTTTGTAGAACCTACTTTCTTGGACCTAGAGGAAATTAATGAGTTGTACGGAAAAAATGTGCGATATGAGGATTACGTAAGCCCAATTGCAGATGAGATACTCAGTTGGCGAAGTATCACCTCATGTGCGTCAGACTTAGATGTGGGCTTAGAGAATTGGCAACAGAAGTTACACGAGGTCTCCACAAGGAGATGCACAAGAATAAACTATGCAGTAAGATGGGTAGGTACAGAGATAAGGGAACCTCCCAGCTTCTATGGGGTGAATGACCTAGAATCATTCTTAACACAGTACAAATATGAAGTGTTAGAAAATCAGAGGCTCTTAGCCCTAGACTGATCCGGATTTTTTTCGGCACAAAATGAGAGTGGAGATATAATAAATAAATGTACAAAGATATCGTGGATATCCAATAATATAACAGAAATGTATCATAGATGCAACCATAAACATAGAGATACAGTAATACAAAATTTCTATTAATGTGTGAAATGTACAGAACTATAAAAATGCAGAGTGAAAGACTCGCTAGAATGGTGGCAGCTTATCTCTGAGAAGAGATGTGATGGCTACTCTCATTTGAAAGAAGATGATTGTTACAATGAGGATCCAAAGGCCTTTTTAACATAATTAAAATCCAAAACCCTAACACCGGGAGATGAAAAGCCAAAAGGTTTGTGGGCCCCGATGAGGGTAGTTGATACGTCAACTTCCCAGGGGCATAACTTTTGCATCTAATCTCTGTTTGGGGTGCTTGATACACTGTTGGAAAGGTATAACTGAGAAGAATGATTTTCAACTTGCCCAGGTCAATGCCTTTAGTATTCACCTGGGCCCCAAATCCCCAAAAAACGTCGTTTAGGGCCTCAAAACGGCCCTGAAAGTTTGGAACCCGAAAAACTGCTGAAAAACTGCCAAGATGAAAAAATATTTTTCGAGATCATGAGAAAGGAGGGTGGCCACCGATATCCACATGGATCAATCCTCCCTCCTTAGGAAGCAATTGTATCCATTGCGTTGAGTTCCTAGGGGAGAGGGGAAAGCGATTGTTGAATCTGAATCTTGGTGAGATGTTTGCCTTGTTGGAGACGTCACGTTGCTTGGTTTGTGGAAGGTTGTCACAAACCTGTTGTTGGTGAGGCTAAGTCTGTTCAACAAATCAAGCTACATGAGAGGATTGTGTGCATAAGTAATCTTTGTTCTTTGTTGCAACCTTGTCGACCTGCTTTTGTTGGATAGAAGGTGCTTGGGGCGAGGTTGTAGTGGTTGTAGTGTCCTTATGTTCACCTTTTGAACAGATTGTGAAGAGGATGAATTTTTTAGTATGATATACTACCTTGCAGCTCTGTTTAGGTGGAACAGTAGTCAGAACTACCTATGTTATTCTATAGAGATGACCCCCCAGAGAAATAATGACATTGTGGGGTCGAGACTCATAAATAGCATGGATTTTCCACATATATGGTTGGCCTAAGAGAACATCACAGATATCCAGTGGGGAAACATCACATAATACCTCATCCTTGAAGGGTTGGATGTCATATGAAAATTGACACTAATGGATGACATAGAGATCTTGTCCCTAGCAAAGCCACCTGATGTTGTATGGTTGCGGGTGTGGTGTTGTTGACAATCCCAATTGTTTGACAACCTCTGTTGCGATGAGGTTCTTCTGGCTTCCACTATCAACAATAAAATGCAGTGGGGTCCCCTTCACCCACATCTATGAATGAAAAAGTTGCTCCCCCTCTTCAAGATCTGTGGGTTCTTCTGGTTGAATTGTTGTGGTCACGACAATAGAAGTGGGGTGTGTGTCGATGATCTGTCTTCTATCAGTGTTTTCTTAATCAGGTTATGAATCATGGTTTGATTCCTTCTCTTTGATATTGTCCACCAATGATTTTTTTGAGCGACATTCATCAGTGTTGTGCCAGGGGATTTTGTGGAAATCGCACCATTTTCCAGTGTCCTTCTTCGTCTTTTTGTGACCCTTCTTTTCCTCTGGCTTGGACTGGTTTTTGGGAGGTTGTTTGTTAGAGCCATATTTATCATACTTTGGTTGTTGTGGATTTGTAGACCCAAACTCTCGTTTTTTTTGTGCTTAAATTTCTGCTCAATTTTAACAACATATCGATAAGCAACACCTAGTGATGAGATGTCCAGAAAATCCATTTCAATCTGGATGTATTTCTATAGATCCCCATGGTATTTCATAACCAAATGTCGCTCGGAGTCTTTGATACCCATCTTGGTGCGCAATATATGGAAGGTATTGGCGAACTCTGGAACTTCTTGGCCGCTCTCTTGCCACAGTGTGGTCCATCTCGTACATTGATCCGCATAGTTTCCAATAAGGTAATACTATTCATTTACCGCATCCACAAAAAAATCCTAGGTGGGCTCGGCCCCATATATTTTAGACTCCTTTGTGGAACTTTTCTCCCAGTAAGTTTCCCACCAATGTTTGACATGGGGGAGAGCCTTAAGGAGTGTGAAGGTGATATTTTCCCTGTCGGAAAAATGGTGAACAGAGAAATAACCTTCTAGCAGATTTAACCATTTGTCTAGGGCATTTGCATCTATCTGACCTTCAAATACGGGAATATCAAAATTAACCTGTACCTTGAAAGGAGAGGTTCTTCCAAAGTGGTTTTTTGATGAAGATGTGTCTGTTGCTATGGACAGGCATTGAAGGATGTGGAAAAAATTATCCATCATTTCATCCCTTTGTCGCGTTAGAGCTTGCTCAAAAAACAGATTGATAGAATCGTTTGCTTCGTCGTTTTTCTTTTATTCCACCATGGAAGGTTTCTTCGGTGTGCGAGAGTGATTGTCTTCAAGAGAGACAAGCTCCAGGCCCAACTTTCTATACTCATACCTCGTCGGGGACATGCACTGAAAAAACAATCAAGAGCAGCTTGCTCTGATACCACTGATGTAGATTATTTTCTGCACAAAATGAGAGCGGAGATATAATAAATAAATGTATAGAGATATCATGGATATCCAATAATATCACATAAATGTATCAGATATGCAACCATAAACATAGAGATACAGTAATACAGAATTTCTATTAATGTGGGAAATGTACAAAACTATAAAAATACAGAGTGAAAGACTCGCTAGAATGGTGGCAGCTTATCTCTGAGAAGAGATGTGATGGCTACTCTCATTTGCAAGAAGATGATTGTTACAATGAGGCTCCAAATGCCTTTTTAACATAAATAAAATTCAAAACCCTAACCTGTTGATTAAGGTTGGTTGTCATTGATGTCAACCCTTGAAGAAATCCCCATAGCAAAAAGGTTTGGGTAATGGACACAAGATTGTTTGATGTAAATATGACTCATTCTTTTTTTTTCATGGTTGATAAGAAGTAAATATGGGTGAACTCCAAAGTGGTCCCCTTATGGTGAAAGCCCTCACAGGAAGACGCTTTGTGGAGTAAGAGAACCCATGATTAATTGTGCAATAATGAGATGAAGGATAGTGAATTTGTCAGGGAAACTATCATATATGGATAGTTCTTGTCAATCCATTTCTGGTGGTATGTGGAACGTCACATAACTCCTCACAGTTAGAGAGTTATGGCCATGAGAAGTTGGAGACCCCAGGTTTGGGTAATGGACCCAAGTTTGTTTGATGGGTAACGGTATGAGTTATGATATATTTTCAACTAATAATATTATATATGGATAGTACATGTCACTTTATTTTTGGTGGTATGTGGAACGTCACATAACTTCTC
>ML780651.1:319723-332013 GCA_009831015.1 Picea engelmannii | reverse complement strand
TGACCTACATTCAAGACGAGCAACAACTATGCATGCATACTACTCATATACTAACAGGTTAGAAATCCAAACATAAACTGATCAAACCATAAAAATTTCATGAATTGGGACGGGAAAAGAACTTTCTTTATTATTTAGAATGAATAAACCTACAAAAGCTGAGATCGGCCACTACTCCTAGAACCTGATCCTAGGCTCCTCTTCTTCTGTCCTCCAACTTCTTTGCTTTGAATCTCCTTTGGCATAAGGAAAGGCTAAAGGGTTGGGACAATGGGAATACATAAATGGGCAGAGTTTCTTTGCTATATTTTTCCTCCTCCAAATGGTACCCCTACCCCTTCTTTTATAGGCTAGAAGGAGCTAGGTATTTGGACGAACCCTCGGCCATGCATGGCCGGGAGTTTCAGTTAACTCACCCATAGATTTTTGTTCCATCGGAAACTTTCTTTTTTTCCATGCTTTTGTTGGTCCGCGTGGGTTTTTTTGGGTCAGCCAACATGTACACATGTGCAGTAATGGGTTAGGGTGCGTGGGCCTTTATACAAGCAGATTTTCAAAGAGCTGTTCAGCAGTGTTTTTGGCAAAGAAAGGATATGAGTTGGCCTGATGTCGGGTAAGCATGTGTGGTGCAATTTAGGGTTATAACAGATGCCCCCTAATGTGTGAGGTCAAAAGAGCATCTGATGGCCAAAATACATTACCAATCTTTACTGATGTGCCGAACGATTGAGCCCAAGGATCAGGAACCAGGAGGTGTCGTCTACAAAATAACAAATGTCTCACCGAGGCGGGCATACCCATGCTTGGGATAAAATAGAACCATGGCTACCAATCAAATACATTGTATATCCATGTCAAATAACGATAAAGAGTAGCCGCGAACAATACACAGCGGAGCTACATTTCGAAATCAGAAAGATATACATATAGAGTATCCATCTTCCAGAAGCTGATTCGACCTGATGGTTGGAGATGAGATCTTTAGAGCTCGAGCAACAACTTAAAAATCTTCAAAACTCGAGTAGAAGTGTAATATGAGTGTACAACTGCACTACCCAGAGGTCTTCGATGGCTCGTCAGTCATGGACTTGATAATCTTGATGATCAGACTGAAGGCTTCAGTGATTTCGAACAAGGACTTGATTGGATGTTCAGGATGGCCGAGTATGTGGACAAGAGACATATTGTAGAGGGGTCGACTCAAGTTTAGTGACAAACTTCCCTTGGACAATAGCACGAAAAATGATGAGACTCAGGCAGCATGTATGTTAATTATAAGTCTACGAAGCAAGAGGCAACGCAAACTCTCCATATGTTTGGAAGAATAACCAAACGGTGGAGGACACAACTCTATATAGCGAGAAAAGCTTCCTAAGGTCATACTACATCCCACAGTCTGATGATCAAACGAAAAGATGTGCTTTATCCAAGGGTGACTCATTATGATGCCAATAAAGAAAATACTTTTCCCTTCCTCTTTTTGGGGTATATTTGATTTTTTTGTTCTTTTCAATAATTGTGGAAAAAAGAATAAAGGAATATTATGTTACAATGGAGGAACAAGTATTGCAAACATACAAGTTCAAGGCACAAGGACAAGACTGATGTTCTAGTAAAATGATACTCAAGAAAAATCCTCCGGCGACCAAAGGTGTTAAGACCCAGAAGCAAACTATCACAAGGTTGGTGTATAAGGTATGCAAATGCAGTTAATAAAACACACAATGGTAATGTCCTTCGATGTAAGTTTAACGAGCCCAGAGAAGGCAAGCTCGGTGGTTTTTCATATTTAGAGAGTCTGAAAAAACATAAAAGGAGACTCCATTGGGGTACCTTTTTCGAAGATAGTCTAGTCAGTTCGAAAAAGGGGTAAACTAGCATTGATTAGACGTCGATTCAAAACCATTTTAACGAGTGTGACAAGGACAAGATCACTCGGCCATTTTTTCACTTTTAAGGAGTCTGAAAAAAGCTTAACTATGGACTCCGTTAGGAATATTCTTCTGGACCAATTTAACGAGTGTGAAAGAATAAGGTCACTCGGCGATCTTTTCAATTTTAGGGAGTTTGAAAAGAGCTTAACTATGGACTCCATGGGGGTTTCTTTTTCGTAAGTTTAGTCCCTCAAGCCCGAAAAAGGGATAAAATTATACCTGAGAGTACTCTTCTAAAGAACGGAAGTTCCATAGAGTATACCTTTGTTTTTACAGTTGACCGTCCAGACCGAAAAAGGGGTAAACTACCGCCGGACAGACGTGACTTCAAATTTCAGTTTAACGAGCATGAAAGGCCAGAAGGTCACTCGGCAATCTTTTCATGTTTAGAGGGTCTGAAAATGGATTAAAAGGAGACCCGTTATTTTTTGGGATTTCTGAGGGTGAGATCAAGAGTGAAGAGGAATTATGCAAATGAGGCTCAAACTCATATTCAGGAAAGACTATAAGGACTCCCGCGCCTACAGTGCTTTAGAGATGGCATGGACACCATAATGCAACCAGGACCTACCTAGGGCATCCATGTTCTGGTAAGCTCTACCACCAATTTGTGACACTTCTAAAGCAGATATGATGGTTCCATGTCACAACCTGATGGGATCGATCCTATGGCAGAGGAAAAAGACAACGAGACGCAAAAGTTGGGGTAGTAACCTAACCTATATGCTCAAGTTGATTCTTGGAAAAAATTTCATGGACCATCAAAATTTTCTCAAAACTCAAAAAAAGTGTCCCAATACCCGATCAAATCCCTCCCATATAACTCCTAAATCACTCTAAATGGTTTTTGATATAAAGAAACTGATAAGGGAGGCCAAAAAGTCTATAAATAGAAGTTGGCAACTCATTATCACCATTGCTGATTTGGAAATTGACTTTGGATCCAAAAGACCCTCTTTGTTAAAAACGGTGATTCCAGGAGCTACAGTGGACGAAACAAACTTCTGCTTGGACCAAGTAAGTACAAACTCCCCTATCTAGCTATTCAATTCTTCAATTTTTCATTTGCTTTTGTTTTTTGGGTGGGCATCGACCTTTAAAAGGTCATCCCTAGGTACATGCGGGTTGTCTCTGGACAGGCCGTGTGTACACTCGGGCAGAGTAAAGTCTGACCGCGTGTACACGCGACTGTCGCCTCTACAGCTTGCGTGGACCCCCTTTTATAGAAAAAAAAGAACTAAAGAGCAAGCACTGACCCTCCTAAACTTTGTTCTGTTGGTAGGATGTATGTCCAGTGGAGGGAAAGGGAGCATGAAGCAATTAGTGAGTTGGTGGTGGGAGATCTGAATGTCGTGGTCGTGTTGATGCAGTGTGGTTTACTTAAGTTCTTTCTGTGTCCATTTATGTGATCGCAACCAAGGCTACTGAATGCCTTGATTGACTACTGGCACCCTGATGCAGAGACCTTCATGCTAGAGGGGCAATCACTGGTGCCCACCACCGAGGATATCTACTTTTTGACTGGCCTCTCAAGGAGAGGCGAACCAGTCAATTTCAGGACGTTTCCTATGGGACCGCATAACATAGTGGAACTGATAGCCGAGCACTGTGAGGCTGGGACAAACCATGTGAGCTCCCAGGTGCCTATAAGTAAGATTACTAACCTATCACTGCAAGAGATATTATTGCTTATTGGGCGGATTACCGGTTCAGCAGCCTTGCATCAGGCATCTCGCGCACAGATGAACTGTGCTATCCAGTGTTTGAATGCACAGATTTTTGACTGGAGTACCACACTACTTGAGTGTATGAAGAGGAAATTGATAGATTGTCGACAATGGACACAGAGGAACTTCGGGTTTGGGACGATTTTGTGTTCATTCTTCTTTGAGAGAGTTTCAAGATTTAGTCCTCGGGAAGTGGTACGAGGACATCAGGCCTCTTTTCCTGATATATGTAGATGGGCAGTATTACTACCGCAACAGGGTGGTGGAAGGACCAATGAGTCCTTCGATGATGACCTTTTTGCGTGGATGTCACGGCAGATCCCTGTGATCGAGATTACCCATATGCAGGGATATATTTTTCTAGAGATCCCGAGATACCCGTGCCTCCTGGTGAGGAGCAAGGGGAGATGGGTATGTCTCCGCCTTTGTAGTTTTTTTTTTGTTTGTATATGTAATTTTTATGTCATTTTTGTTATATATATCATTTTTTTGTATGCCAGAGTATTTGACGGGTATACATTTGTTGCATGCAGATGTGGGACCCATCCGACCTACCAATTATGCACGGAATAGGCGTCGTCCTCGGCCAGAAGCCATAGCTTCCATCGGGGGACCAGCAGTAGCAAGGAACCTCTCAGCCGGGGAGGCTGAGAGGGTCCTTAGATGAGTTGAGCGAAACTTCATTGTACTTACTCGCACAGTCCCAATGGCAGAGATGGAGGACCTGCCACCATCCATGCAGCCTCTTGTAGTGGGGGCACCTCGGACATGGGTCCGACTGTTTAGGCGTTTAGCCCATGCTGTGGACTATTATAACAGGGCCCATAGGCCCTGAACCTATTTAGGCCTTTTACGTTCCACGATCACTACTTGTATATATTTTTTGAGGGCATAAGCCATGTGACTTGTTATTAGTCCCATTTTTTAGGCGCTTGCACCCATCTATGTACTCTGGTTATTTTATGATGTTATATATGTTTTTTTTTTATCTTTTGTGTCTTATGGATCACGTGTGAAAAAATGTATTTACATGCTTATGTCAATGTTCTTTCATATGTGTTCAAGATGCTAATCTAAAATTTTATTAGCCAGAGTATCTGTAATTTGGTTTAATCTTCTAGGAACATGAAAATATGTAATATAATCAAAGTTTTGTTCTAAGAGACGTACCCTAAGGAATTGTCGATGTAAGGTTGGATCATGAACCCGGTATACTCTGTTTAGCTGAGACACAACCAGTTGAACGTCAAGATAGACCCGGAGATGAGAGATACCCAATGACAAAGCGTCACGAAGCAACTCAATAATTGCACTATACTCGGCGACATTATTTGTGGTGTCACCTAAGCATATACCTTCGAAAGATAACAACTGGCCCTGAGGTGTAAAGATTACCCAAGTTGCGGAGGCAAGCCTCCGAGTGTGTCGACTAGCACCGTCTGCATACCCAACGAACACCTCGGAATCACTTGAAATCTGCCATATTGATGAAAGATAACATCAATGACACGTCCATAACAATTAAAAGAAACTAAAAAGTAATAGTACAAATACTATACATATGTTACAAAAAGTTACCCATAGTGACATGCCTATGAGTAATACTTCTTGAGGTAGAGCCCATTTCTAGGCTCCGCCAAAGCATTCCCTTCAAAATCAACCAAATGATAAGCACCCTTTTTTAATACCTCTTTTATGATGAAGGGTCTAAACCACATGGGTTTGAATTTTCCTGCCCCCAGGGGGTCCTTATCTTGGTCATAGACCAGGACAAGGTTGCCTTCAGAGAAAATCCGAGGATGAATGGACCGATCATACTGACACTTGACCTTATGTTTGTGAGCCTCGTTGGCCAGGGCCGCATCACGACGCTGCTCATTGAGTTGCTCAAGGTGTACTAACCACTCTTCAAGTGGAGAAGTGTCTGGCAATAATTTTACTACCAATTTTAGAGATGGGATCTGACATTCGATGGGCAAGACTGCCTCCATCCCATAAACGAGTTGAAAAGGTGAGAAACCGGTTGCAGTCTTAACAAATGTTCAGTAAGCCCATAATGTCGAGTATAACATCAAATGCCAATTTGACTTGGCTAAGTTGATAGTTCATTGTAGAATAGTATTAAGAGTTTTGTTTACAGCTTCCACCTACCCATTGGCTTGGGGGTAGTAAGGTGATGAATGCTCTTGCCATAACCCAAGCTTTGATGTTAATTTGGTCATCATTTGGTTCTGAAAGTGACTGCCATGGTCAGTAACAATCTCTCTCGGGATGCTGAACCTTGCTATGATCTGGTTGAATAAAAAGAGAGTTGCAGTCTCTCCATCATCTTTAAATGTTGGCATAGATTCGACCCACTTAGTGAAGTAGTCTACAGCTACGATGATATAGCGGTGCCCCCTTGCTGACGGGGGGTTGCAAGTAGTGTAATCAATCCCCCACTTGGTGAAGGGACCAACTGTGATGACAAGAAACATAGGAGCGGGATGTGCCCTCATCTTCCGAGAGAAGATTTGGCATAGATGGCACTTCTTGACCGATTCGATACAATCTTTGATAAGTGTCGGCCAGAAGTAACCTACTCGTAGAATCTTTTGGGTTGTTTCCAACCCAGACAAATGACTACCACAAGCTCCGGTATGGAAATCATTAAGCACGATGACTGCCTCCTCATGTGTGAGACATCGACGTAAGATGCAGTCTACACCTCTCTGATACAATGTATCATCGAGTATGAGATAATTCTTAGCTTGATGGCGTATACGTCGACGCTCGTCACGAGAAGCAGAAGTGGGGCACTTCAAAGTCTGGAGACAGATAAGTATATCTCCATACATGGGATCTGAAGATGTGATCAAAAACATATCTCCATGGATAGGCGATTCTTCAGGCACAACGTCACCTGACTCAACTGGAAGTTCTGAAATAAGTTCTGCAAAGACCAATGACTTTTTGGACTTCGTTGAAACGAAGTCTAAGTCAAACTCTTGGAGGATGACTATCCATCTACTGATTTTTCCACCTATAAACTGTCATGTCAACATCTACTGGAATGGATTCACGACAGCAATGATGGTGGTCTTGCGAAACAGAACATAATGCCAGAACCGTTGGACAGCATGAACTGCCGCCAACACAAGTTTTTCGATATGAAAATAATTGAGTTCCGGTCCTACGAGGCCTCAGCTCAGGTAATAGATAACGTATTCTGAGAACAAATCATCTTCCTGAACTAAAACCATGTCAATGGTTGACTATGCGGCAGCCAGATATAATAAGAAATCTTTTTTATAGTTAGGTGGTCATAGTAGAGGTGCAGTTGTGAGGGCATGTTTTAATGCGTCGAAAGAGCATTGAGCAGATTCATCCCAGAAAAAGGAATGTCTTTCTTCGGTAAACGCATAAAGCCCTTGGTGATTTCGGCATAGTTGGCGATGAAGTGTCATAATAAGTTCACCTTGCCTTGTAGACTTTGAAGTTGTAGTATTGTGCGTGGGGGGGGAAACTGGATTATTGCCTCCACCTTGAGAGGATCGACCATGATCCTTGTTGTTGATACGATGAAACCTAACAAAAGTCCTGATGTTATGTAGAAGTTGAACTTGTTTGGATTCAAGCGAATCCTAAAGTAGCGACAACGTTCAAAGATTAGTCTAAGGTGTGTGGGATGATCCATTCTCTTGCGAGATCGTGATGCTAAATCATCTAGGTAGGCCTCGACTATATGCTTGAGGTCATGAAAATCAAAAGACATGGCCCGCTGGAATGTGGCTCCAGCGTTTTTAAGGCCAAAGGCATATTATGATATGCGAATGTACCCCACGGACAAATGAATGTCGTTTTGTGTTGGTCTTCGGGTTTGATTTGGATTTGATTATATTCCAAAAAACTGTCCATGAAAGAAAAGGCTTCGCAACCAGCACATTCATCAATAATCTGATCGATGAATGGTGTTGGAAAATTATCTTTGGGACATGCCTTGTTCAAATAATGGAAATCGGTACATACATGAATCGTGCCTTGTTTTTTATTAACCGGCATGGGATTTGACACCCATTGAGTCAAATGGATAGGATAGATAAAACCTGCCTTTAGCAATTTCTCAACCTCAATCTTGATGGTTGCTGCTTTCTTGGGATTAACTGGATGAAGTTTCTATCAAACAGGCTTGGCATCAGGATACGTTGTGATTTCATGTTCAACTATTTTTGGATCGATACCTGGCATTTCCTCATAAGACCAGGCAAAAATGTCGCAGAATTCTTTGAAAAGATACGTGTAGATTTGAATCTCTTCGGGGGAGCAATCTGCTCCAACAAAGACATTCTCCACGATGTCAGGGTTTCGGGAGATGTTGATTGGTATAGTTTCAGTGATAGTTACCATATTGCCCTCAGCATAAATTTCATGTGTAACTAAGAGATTAATAGGACATGGCTGATCTCCCGTCATGGTCACGGTGAATTCCCCAGCTTCGATTCATCTTAAGTCTGGGAGAAAATATGATCTGTGATAAATATCTTCCCAAGGTTTGTCTAGACTAGTCATTGCTTCGATTACTGCTTCATCAGAAGGCAAGACTAAGTCTAACGAATCGACATTAGCGAGAGAACCCTGAGCCCAAATAGGCTCTAGAAGAGGATCTAACTCTTGTGCAGGAGTCGGATCAGTGTTAGCTGAAGCTTGTTGGACTAAAGAATAAGCTACTTCAGCGGCAAACAAGGGCATGGACATGCCTGAGTGCCCTGACTCATCCATCGCGGCTGATGGGGAAGGAAGAATCCATGGATCCTCGAAGTAAGTCGTGCGGAACGATGAAACTTAAAAAATATCAACCTTATGGTGATTAGATATAAATTTGACATCATCATGAGGAGGTGGGTAATCAAAGGTACCCATCAAGGATGGGCACAAACCAACTCCTACGTTGACGACACCTGGTTGAGGATTATCAATCATCGGGACCGTGGATGCCCCCAAGGCTGGGTCAGGTCTGGAGAAAGACAATTGATCAATGGTCATTATCCGGCCCTCGTGTGGAAACAACAAGACTTGGAAAATTGTAGCAACCACAGCTTGCATATCATAAGTCCAACTCCATCCTAACAAGAGGTTATAGTCAAGGGGAGCATCGACTACCTCTACTTCAACACACACGGTTTTCCCTCCTAACTACATGAGGAAAGAAGGAATGATGCCATGTGGTCGGAACGAACAACCGTCGAAAGCAGTGAGGAGAGTAGGTGATGGAGACAAAACGGGTTGGCCAATGGCCTTCCAACATGCCAACGACATAACGCATGTCAAGGCGCCCTCGTCGACCACTGTGCGGAAGATATTCCATGTAAAAGTTTTCATGGGGTAAGTCACTACTATCTGAAACACTACGTGGTAAGGAAGACGAGGTTTTAAGTCGGTTGTATATAACATGATGGTACCTGGATTACAAGTCTCAGTAGAGCCCAAAGTGGTTAACAAGGCTTTCCTCTGAGCAAGGCAGCTTTGGAGGACCTCCAAAGACGACATCGCACAAGGGGTTTGTGATAAATCTTCCACCATAGAGTAGTTCTGGGCAGCCCTTGCGTTTGGGTTATGAGAATATTTTTTAAATGCACCTTTTGAAATGTGTGTCATTGTTTCTCCCAACATCTTCTCAATCTGTAGAGGAAGAGATGGGAGGTCAGCTTCTTTACCCTTCTCAGAAGCGCTTGGTTTACTATCATCATGTGCTCTAGTCGATGTGAAAGCATCACCCCTAACCATATATACGTTCGTGGATGAGGGGTTGTTTGGAGGCGGGCAGGTTTCTTGGCTTCCCCCTTCTGTGCTTGCAGAGGCTTGAGTGAGATTTTACTCATGTTGAAATGGGTTCGTCAACACCGCCTACCGTTGTTGCGTGACAAACTTTTGGGCCTTTGCAAGTCGAGGACATAGATGGGTCAGGTGGTCTTTCGCGCACAAGTTGCATGGATACCTCGCCTTCTATTTTTCAGTGTTGTCCTCGCCAGCATTATCGTTGGGTTTTTTATCCCCCTTACCCTTCTTTCATTGTTTTTTCTTCCCTTCAGGTTGTTGGGTGGCCTTTGGGTTAGTCGACTGCATTGTGTGTACTTCTGACGTTTGGGTAGGGGGAGCAGCCAAAGCAGTAGTTTGGTTGGCCTCTATGTGTTGTATGGATAACTGCTACAACTGCTTTGTCAATTGCTCAGCAGGCTTGGTTTGTGTTGAACCGACAATACCATCGGCATGTGGTCTAGCTCTCTATCTAGTTTTATCTAGTATTGAACGTGGCGCATCTGGCAAGATGTTGTATAATAAACCGGACTGAGAATAGATGAGCTCAAATTGTTGAGCCCTCATGATGGAATATTCTTCGGAGAAAACTCTGGATGTCACGACATCTTTGGATAACTATGGGACCAAAGACTTAAGGAACCACTCAAGCAGGAATGTTGGTGGGACTGGTACCTTGATTAAACTCTTCCGGTGTCTCCACTCTCGGATGTGATCAGATATATGGTTCGTTGTTGTCTGTTCGAAATTAGCGAGCAGCTCTGTGCCAGCATTGTATCTCACAGGTAACTGCAAATGGTTAAGGAAAGCCATTGCTAATTAGCCAAAAGAAGAGTATCTTGAGTGATCGAGCTCAATGTACCATTTCGCAGCACTCCCAATGAGAGTACATTGAAACAATAACAATTGTACGGAGTCATATTTCAATGAGTTATATGAGCACCAAAGATGAAAGGTAGTCACATGATCTTTTGGATCTTCATTAGGCTTGGCTTCGAACTTTAGAATGTCCGAAGGCAACTTCGTCAGCATAGGAGACCAATGCGGATCGTGACAAATAAAGTCATTCAACAACCTGGTCAAATCTGGCAAGTGTAAAGTCGCCAGGAATGGTAGTTTGGGTTGTTGTTGATAACCTGGGAAAAAGGGACCTGGAGTTTGACTGGCACCAGGTTGCCAGGAAAATTTTGGCTACTAGCCCAGATTCTGGTAGAAACCATGGCCCTAGCCAGTGTAAGGATTTTGCATATGTGGAGACATCATCGGCTAATTTCCCAAATAGGACATAAATTGTTGGGCATGCATTGTATGCGAAGGACTTTGGGAAGGATTACCCCATGTCGGTCCCATGGGGATAGGCATAGTAGTTTTTTCGGGGTTCCATTGATTGTGGAAATAATTTCCCCAAATCAGCATTCCGGAGGAGGGAACGGATCCTTGCCCTGAATTCCAAGGTCCTGCTAGGTTTGCCCCCTGTACAGGAATAGTACCCTACCCAAGAGTAGATTGTCCAAAAATGGGGTTGCCCCCAGTCGGGAAAGCGGCTGACGAGAACGTGTTGTTACCAAACGTTATGTTCCAAGAAAACGGTGTCAAACCTACCGGAATACTATGTGAAGGTGGTCCTTGACTCCCCACTCCAAATAAAATATTGTGTGTAGGTTTCCCGGTGGACTGCTGATGTAGGCCACCGAGCGAAGGGGACAAAGGAGGGATATGACCTCCTTCGTAAGGAAATGTGTTAAAAGGGATAGGAGTGCCCCCTATGTGACCTTGTAGAGGAGTGCTAGAGCTCCCTGCCCCCAGACCCAAAGTCTGTAAAGTGGAGTAGGAAAGTACAAGACTTGTACCCGAACTAGGCATACCGTATGAGAATGGAGGGCATGTCGCACTAGGTGTGAAAGGGGTTGTGGCCGCCACCAAATACGGGTTCGGACCACTGTACGAAGTAGTGGCGGTCGAGACCATGGTGGCTCGGACCGACGACAGTAGGTTAGGAGATGATAGCTCTCCTGTGGTGACAACTGTGGTGGGAATTGACGAATTCCCAGAAGGAGTAACAGCATTTGTTTCCATTGCTATGTGTGACACTGTTTGGCGCTCATAAAATTGAATTGGTACAATGAAAGGTGCTAAGAGAGTAGTGGTTGGGGTTTCAACCGAGACAAGAGTGGTTGCTTCAAGGTCCAAAACGGTCAATTCCTCCGGGGGTTGTTCGGGCACAATGGTTTGTAACCCAGTCACTTCAAAAGACCCTTGTTGGTCTAGCTTCCACCTTAATGGTGGCAGGGGTGGATCTAGTGTAACCGGTGGCAGGCCAAGAAGCCTTCGTGATCAGCGGAGCTCAGGATCCTCCACTGTGTGAGAAGATCCAAGACACTCTAAGGTAGTATAAACGCTCAAAAGTAACACACACTAAGAAAAAATTCCCTAGAAGATAAGACAAGCAACCACTAAATTAATTGGAAGAACAGTTACAACAACCAACACTAGAGCAACTTACCGGTGCAAGTGCAACTCGAACACAGAAGCACCCTCTGGGTATACTCTACAAAGCATGGCCTAATGTCTATCCTAGGTACTGTGGTATACCCCCGCAGTCATCTGTGTATGTCCCTAACAAAGATTGGCAACTAGGTTGCCAGCACGTGAACAGTCACCAGGTGTTAAGTACCAAATACTGAATAAAAAAGCACCACAACATATATACAAGAACAATATGCAAAATCTTCTTTATTACTATCAAACCCTTAGGGTAGGGCAACACCATACAATGGATCCTATTATGGAAGGGATCCTCTCCTGTTCACTTGCCTCTTCGAGGGGGCAACCTCCT
>ML780651.1:278608-317640 GCA_009831015.1 Picea engelmannii | reverse complement strand
CCCTCTATATGTGTTCTCCACTACGATTGGTCCAGCTTTGGAGGGGTTATATCCGCTACCTTTCCGCACGCGACCTCGTGCTTATCCCCTGTGTTAGAGGGGGTCCCCGGATAAATTTCATGAAACTAGACTTAGACACTCCCTATCTTAGACTCCAATGTTTGAGTTTAAATGGCCTTGAAGAGTTTCCTCTCCAACCTAATCCAAGGCCCTAGTCCTAAACTAGTTTGTGAACCCTACAAACATAAAAGTCTAATAGATTTTAAATTTAGCGTTACTTTTATGGATTTGTCTTAAATCAAGGGGTATGAGGGTGAAACTGATGATGTGTAAAAGATGAAAGCAAAAAATGAATAAAAAAGTTGGAAACAAAACTTTTGCTGAATGCAAAATTTCGACAACTTTTCAAAAAATATTTTTAATTTTTTCTAAGATTTTGGACAGCAAACTCAAAGGAATTTCACTCGACTACGAGCTACTTATGATGTAAGTGAACTACAAAAACTTATGAAATAAAAGACTTTTCCCTAGCTAATGATGCAGAAACACACTCTTCAACCAAAGAAGAAAATGAAAAGAGATTTTTTTTTTTATTTAAATGTTAGTAAAGCAAGAAAGGGAAAATACTGACAAGCAAAAAAGCAAGAAACAATTCTGGCCTAAATCGCAGATCGCAACAAATCAGATTAACAGATCACACAACAGCAATTGTAAAAACAATGACTCTCACACTTGTCTAAAAACCTTAAAAAAAAATTATTTTTCTGACCATGTTTTAAATGAGAAAAAGCAAGCTAAGGGTAAAATTAATCCTAAGCTACTGACTATTCAAACAGAGATTCAAACACCTGAGAGGAATAATTCTTATCAAGGGAAAGGATGATTGCCTTACCCTTAAAAAAAAGTATCTTGTACAAGCACGCGATTGTTACTCAAACAGCACGCGTGCGAACGCGCGCTAATCAGAGACAGAGAGTGTGTACACGTGGGCTGACCTTGTACAGGTCGCATGTATATCTAAACTCTAAGAGAAAAATGAAAACAGACAGACCAAACTAGGAAGAGACCACTGATATTGATAACCAGGATCCCTTGAAGGCTTGGATACTCTTTCTAACAGAAAAACAAATAATGCAAGGAAAAAATAATAATGCAAAAACAATCTGAGATAGGACTGTTAGCAAACAAGACTCAGACAGAATTCCAAAAAAACCCCTGAGAATGTGTGATTCTGACAGGGAAGAGGATGACTACCTCTAAGGTTCTCTAAACTCTACATGCTACTGCTACCTCTACAGCTAGCGTTCACACGTGGGCTGTAAGAGGATAGGGTGCGGGTACACATGTGCAGACCTTGTGCAGGCCGCGTGTACCTCTGTGGGTCCCGAAAAACACAGTCAAGCAAAATTCAGGGAAAGATGGTATGGAAAACCAGACTCCCTGCTAGCTCAGACTTTATAGAAACGAAAAGAAAAGACAGGCAAGAAAAACTAGTCTTTAAACTAGCCAAAAACTAAATAAAATTCCAGGAACCCTAGAGATTATCCCCAGTACGGTCGCCAATTCTGTTGTTGGGGAAAAACACCCTACGGACTAGCAAATAGAGTTCAAACTTTGCATGTAGATATGACCAAATAGAAATTACTTTCTACCTTCATCCCTAGATTTAAATCCCCTTTTCTTAGTAAATGCATGGAAATATCAACCTACCTCGTTACCGGCGTTTGATGTCGATCCTCCATTGTGCTTGATTACTTGTTCGCAATACTCCTTCCAAAGTTCACCTACATTCAAGACGAGCAACAACTATGCATGCATGCTACTCATATACTAACGGGTTAGAAATCCAAACATAAACTAATCAAACCATAAAAAGTTCATGAATTGGGACGGGAAAAGCACTTTCTTTATTACTTAGAATGAATCAACCTACAAAAGCTGAGACCGGCCACCGCTCCTTGAACCTGATCCTGGGATCCTCTTCTTTTGTCCTCCAACTTCTTTGCTTTGAATATCCTTTGGCATAAGGAAAGGATAAAGGGTTGGGACAACGGGAATATGTAAATGGGAAGAGTTTCTTTGTTATATTTTTCCTCCTCCAAATGGTACCCCTACCCCTTCTTTTATAGGCTAGAAGGAGCTAGGTATTTGGATGAACCCTCGGCCATGCATGGCTGGGAGTTTCAGTTAACTCACCCATAGCTTTTTGTTTCGCCGGCAACTTTCCTTTTTTTCATGCTTTTGTCAGTCCACGCAGGTTGTTTTGGGTCAGCCAGCGTGTACACACGTGCAGTAATGGGTTAGGGCGCGTGGGCCTTTATACAAGAGGATTTTCAAAGAGTTTTTCAGCAGTGTTTTTGGCAAAGAAAGGATATGAGTTGGCATGATGCCAGGTAAGCATGTGTGGTGCAATTTAGGGTTATAACAAAGGTATGGAATTTATTTGTGAACTTTGAAACTGTTTGTCCCATCTCTTTCCGCAGTGTGCTCCATCTCATATATTAGTCCTCATAGTTTCCAATAGGGTAATAATGTTACTTTACCACATCCACAAAAAAATCTCAGGTGGGCTCAGCCCCATATATTCCAGACTCCTTTGTGGAACTTTGCTCTCAGTAAGTTTCCCACCAATGTTTGACATGGGGGAGATACTTAAGGAGTGTGAAGGTGATCTTTTCCCTATCGAAAAAATGGTGAACAGAGAAATAACCTTCTAACATATTTAACCATTTGTCTAGGGCATCTGCATCTATCTGACCTTCAAATATGGGAATACCAAAATTAACTTTTACCTTGAAAGGAGAGGTGCTTCCAAAGTGGTTGTTTAATGAAGATGTGCATGTTGTTATCGGTAGGCATTGAAGGATGTGGGAAAAATTCTCCATCATTTCATCCCTCTGTCGCGTGAGATCTTGCTCAAGCAATAGATTGATAAAATCATTTGCTCCATCGTTTTTCTTTTCTTCGGCCATGGAGGGTTTCTTGGGTGTGCAAGAGTGATTGTCTTCAAGAGAGACAATCTCAATACCCAACTTTCTATACTCATACCTCGTCGAGGACATGCACTAAAAAAATGATCAAGAGCAGCCTGCTTTGATACCACTGATCCGGATTATTTTCAGCACGAAATGAGAGTGGAGATATAATAAATAAATGTACATAGATATCGTGGATATCCAACAATATAACATAAATGTATCAGATATGCAACCATAAACATAGAGATACAGTAATACAAAATTTCTATTAATATGCGAAATGTACAGAACTGTAAAAATACAGAGTGAAAGACTCGCTAGAATGGTGGAAGGTTATCTCTAAGAAGAGATGTGTCGGCTACTCTCATTCGCAAGAAGATGATTGTTACAATGAGGCTCCAAATTCCTTTTTAACATAAGTAAAATCCAAAACTCTAACCCCAGGAGATGAAAATCCAAAAGATTTGCGAGCCCCGATGAGGGTAGTTGATGTGTCAACTTCCCAGGGGCGTAACTTTTGCATCCAATCTCCATTTGGGGTCCTCGATACACCATTGGAAAGGTCTAACCGAGAAGAATGATTTTCGACTAGCCCAAAATTGTTCCTAGAGCAATCACTTGGGCCCCAAATCCCCAAAAAACGTCGTTTAGGGCCTCAAAACAGCCC
The DNA here is from genome assembly GCA_009831015.1 of Picea engelmannii. Classification (NCBI taxonomy): domain Eukaryota; kingdom Viridiplantae; phylum Streptophyta; class Pinopsida; order Pinales; family Pinaceae; genus Picea; species Picea engelmannii. The sequence continues at coordinate 313,995 of ML780651.1, read as the reverse complement.
CGGAAGTTTGGAACCCAAAAAACTGCCAAGATGGAAAATTGTTTTTCGAGCCCATGGAATAGTTGGGTGGCCACCGATATCCACCTGGATCAATCCTCCATCCTTAGGAAGAAATGTTCTTCATTGCGTTGAGTTCTCGGGGGAGAGGGAAATGCAATTGCTAAAACTGAATCTTGAGAGTTGCTTGCCTTGTTGGAGATGTCGCGCTGCTTGGTTTCTAGAAGGATGTCACAAACCTGTTGTTGGCGAGGCTGAGTCTGTTCAACAAGTCAAGCTACATGAGAGGACTGTGTGCAGAAGGAATATTTGCGCTTTTCTACAACCTTGTCGACCTACTTCTATTGGATAGAAGGTTATTGGGGTGAGGTTGTAGTGGTTGTAGTGTCCTTCTATTCACCTTTTGAATAGATTGTGAAGAAGATGAATTTTGTAGTATGAGATACTACCTTGCAACATTGTTTAGGTGGAACGGTAGTTGAAAATACCTCTGGTATTATTTAGAGATGACCCCCTAGAGAAGCAATGAAACTGCAGGGTTGAGACTCATAAATAGCATGGCGTTTCCACATATATGGATGGCCCAAGAGAACATCAAAGACATCCAGTAGGGAAACATCACATAATACCTCATCCTTGAATGGTTGGATGTCATATGAAAATCAACACTGTTGGTTGACACGGAGATCTCATCCCTGGCGAAGCCACCCGATGTTGTATGGTTGTGGGTGTGGTGTTGTCGACAATCCCAATTGTTTGACAGCCTCTGCTCATATGAGGTTCTTCTGGCTTCCACTATCAACAATAAAATGTAGAGGGGTCCCCTTCCCCCACATATGTGAATGAAAAAGGCGATCCCCCTCTTCAGGATCTGTGGGTTCTTCTGGTTGAATTATTGCGGTCGTGACAATAGTAGTCGGTTCTGCGTCAATGATTTGTCTTCCATCAGTATTTTCTGAATCAGCTTATGAATCAGGGTTCAGCTCCTTATATTTGATCTTGGCCACCAATGACTATTTTGAGCGACATTCATCGGTGTTGTGCAAGGGGCTTTTGTGGAAATCGCACCATTTTCCAGTGTCCTTCTTTATCTTTCCGTGACCCTTATTTTCCTGTGGCTTGCACTGGTTTTTGGGAGGTTGTTTTCTAGAGTCGTCTTTATCATACTTTGGTTGTTGCGGATTTGCAGACCCAAACTCTCATTTGTTTTGGTGCTTAAATTTCTGCTTAATTTTAACAGCATATCGATAAGCAACACCCAGTGATGAGATGTCCATAAAATCCATTTCAGTTTGGATGTATCTGTGTAGAGCCACATGGTATTTCAGAACCAAATGTCGCTCGGAGTATTTGATACCGAGCTTGGTGCACAAGGTATGGAAGTTATTGGTGAACTCTAGACCTGCTTGGCCCCTCTCTTGCTGCAGTGTGGTCCATCTCATATACTGGTATTCATAGTTGCCAACAGGGTAATATTGTTCCTTTACCGCATCCACAAAAAAATCTTAGGTGGGCTCGGCCCCATATATTCCAAACTCCTCTGTGGAACTTTGCTCCTAGTAAGTTTCCCACCAATGTTTGACATGGGGGAGAGCCTTAAGGAGTGCGAAGGTGATCTTTTCCCTGTTGAAAAAATGGTGAACAGAGAAATAACCTTCTAGCATATTTAAACATTTGTCTAGAGCATATGCATCTATCTGACCTTCAAATACGAGAATATCAAAATTAACCTGTACCTTGAAAGGAGAGGTGCTTCCAAAGTGGTTGTTTGATGAAGATGTGTCTGTTGCTATCAGCAAGCGTTGAAGGATGTGGGAAAAATTCTCCATCATTTTGTCCCTCTGTCGCGTGAGAGCTTGCTCAAGCAACAGATTGATAGAATCGTTTGCTCCGTCATTTTTCTTTTCTTCCACCATGGAGGGTTTCTGGGGCATGTGAGAGTGATTTTCTTCAAGAGAGACAATCTCGAGACCCAACTTTCTATACTCGGACCTCGTCGGGGACATGCACTAAAAAAACGATCAAGAGCATCATGCTCCGATACCACTGATCCCGATTATTTTCATCACGAAATGAGAGCAGAGATATAATAAATAAATGTACAGAGATATCGCGGATATCCAATAATATAACATAAATGTATCAGAGATGCAACCATAAACATAGAGATACAGTAATACAGAATTTTTATTGATGTGGGAAATGTACAGAACTGTAAAAATACAGAGTGAAAGACTCACTACAATGGTGGCATCTTATCTCTGAGAAGATATGTGATGGCTACTCTCATTCGCAATAAAATGATTGTTACAATGAGGCTCCAAAGGCCTTTTTAACATAAGTAAAATCCAAAACCCTAACCCAGGAGATGAAAATCCAAAATGTTTGTGGACCCCGATGAGGGTAGTTGATATGTCAACTTCCCAGGGGCGTAACTTTTGCATACGATCTTCGTTTGGGGTGCTCAATACATCGTTGGAAAGTTATAACCGAGAAGAATAATTTTCAACTGGCCCAATTCAGTGCCTTCAGTAGTCACCTGGGCCCCAAATCCCCAAAAAACATCGTTTAGGGCCTCAAAATGGCCCCGGAAGTTTGGAACCTGAAAAACTACCAAGATGGAAAATTATTTTTCGAGTCTGTGGAATAGGTAGGTGGCCACCGATATCCACCTAGATCATAGATATATCACTCAAGGAGACACCTGCGTGATGGTGGAATACGTAAAAAGAAACAATCAAGGATTGGTACCAATGTAAGCGATTACTGCACATTAGGTTTGGTGTAGAGCAAGGAAGCAACCAGTGGCAAAAATATGATGGAGAGGGGGCACCAGCATGACACTTGGAGAATTTCATAGCGCTATGGAAAATGACACCATCGGAGGAATGGCCTCACCATTTCGTGCACACATTAGAAGGCATCCCAACGAATTGGTATACAAACCAAGAATTGTGGAGAGGAACTATGATCTGGACAGTGTTAGAACATAACCTTACAGTCACTTTCTCATTTGAGCATGAGAACCCCAACATAGATGAATCACTTAAACAGATAAGAGGGGTGATATTCATTGAGGAACTAGAAGTTGAACTCATAACATAAGAACAACAGCAAAACAGATAGACAGTGAAAGAACTAATGTCATGCTACCATGTGCAGGAAGAAGCACCAAATGAAGATGACCCGTGCGATATTTAGATTGAGGAAGGTGAATGCGAGAGAGAAGTGGAAGGTTCACCTCTAGAATCATAAGTAATCATTATGCCGATCAAAGTGAAGAAAGACAATATTGGGATAGTTGAGAATCCCAAAATGGTCAGCATTGGAGACTATTGGGATGAAAAAATAGTGGAAAGTATAATAGATTTACTGCGTGAATACAGCAACCTGTTCCCAACAATGTTCACAGAAATGAAAGGCATAGCAGGAGAGATTGACGAAATGAAGATACCACTCAGAGATGAGGCAATACCAATCAGACAGAGACCATACAAACTAAACCCGATATACAAGCAAAAGTTAAAGTAGAGATCGATAGGATGTTGGAGATTGGAATCATAGAACATGTAGAAGAATCTGAATGGATAAGCCCGATGGTAGTTCAGGAGAAGAAACAAGGGGGGATAAGAATATGCGTCGACTTGAGGAAGTTGAATGATGCGTGCCTACATGACTCGTTCCCTACCCCATTCACAGATGAAGTCTTGGAGAATGTAGGAGGACAAGAAGCCTATTCATTCACCAACAACTTCTCAGGATACCACCAGATCAAGATAGCACTAGAAGACGGATACAAGACCACTTTTTCCATAGAATGGGGATATACAGTCATGTCGTTTGGATTAAAGAATGCACCAGCAATATTTTCCAGAGTAGTCATAGTTGCATTTAAATAATTTATCCACAAGTTTCTAGAAGTGTATAAGGATGATTGGACAGTGTATAGTATGTTGAAAGGCCATGTAGAGGTCTTGCAGCTGATGTTAGAAATATGCAGGTAGTTCCAGATATCGTTAAATATCAATAAGTGCATATTAAGAACACCTTTTTGGATACTATTGGGCCATATCGTATGCAAGCAAGGTTTGCTAGTAGATCCTGCCAAGATTGCAGTAATTGTTAACCTGCCACCACAAAAAATAGTCTGTCAATTGAGAGCGACATTGGGACACAAAGGATACTACAAGAAATTTATAAAAGGGTACGCACAGATCACTACGCCAAAGGAGAAATTGCTAAGGAATAACACAAAGTTCCAGTGGAATGAGGACTGTCAACATGGTCTGGATACTCTGAAAGAGAAGATGGTAACTGCACCAATACTAGTATTCCCGGATTGGGAAAAGGCATTCCACTTACATGTAGATGCATCGGCCATAGCACTTGGAGGTATTCTAGAACAGCCAAGAGCAAGAGAATTGGACCATCCTATAGAATTTGCTAGCAGAAAATTGTCAGAATTGGAGAAGAACTACAACACTACATAGAGGGAAGGCCTAGCTATGGTCTACACGCTCCAAAAATTCAGACATTATTTATTGGAAAAACATTTCAATATGTTCACAGACCATTCATCACTCAAATACCTCATCAACAAGCCAGTGTTGGGGGGGAGGATTTGTAGATGGTTATTGTTGTTTCAATAATTTGACTTTGAAGTGATAGTCAAACCAGGAAAGTTGAATGCAGGACCTGATCACCTATTGTGGATTACTAATGGGGAGGAACCTACGAATCTAGAGGAAAATATTCTCGACACACAGTTATTTTCAGTCCAGATAGTCGATGAATACTTCACAGACATCATCCAGTACTTGAGGACAGGGACTGTGCCACAGGAATACCACAGCACGTAGAAGAAAAATCCGGTAGTCAAGGCTACAGATTACCAGCTAATTGCAGGACACTTATACAAAATGGGTGCAAATAGAATATTGAGAAGATGTGTCCTAGAACATGAAAGACCTAGGATTTTAGTCGAAGCCCATGAGGGAATAGCAGGAGGACATTATGCAGGAAAAGCTACCACGCAGAAGGTATTACGTGCGGGACTATGGTGGTCAACTATTCACAAAGACTCAAAGGACTACTGCCAGAAATGTGATGTATGCCAGAGGGTTGGTAAACCGAATAGAAGGGATGATATTTGACAAATGGGCAATAGATTTTGTGGGACCAATTAACCCACCAGAAAAAAGGTCAGGAGCGAGGTACATTATCACTGCGATGGAATACCTAACAAGATGGCCAGAAGCAGCACCAGTAAAAGATTGCAGTGCGGAGACAGCAACACACTTCCTATTTGAGCAAGTGATCACTAGATTTGGTTTTCCGAGGATTTTGATGATTGACCAAGGCACTCACTTTATTAACAGTACTATTAATGCTATAATTGGGGAATTTAAAGTTCATAATCAAAAGAGTACACCATATCATCCTCAAGCAAATGGAACAGTGGAAGCCTTTAACAAAATCCTTGAAAATGCACTAACGAAGATCTACAACATTAATAGGGATGATTGGGACCTAAATATACCCACATTATTGTGGGCATACAGGACCACATGCAAGAAATTGACAGGACAAACACCATTCAGATTAGTGTATGGACAAGAAGTTGTGGTTCCATTAGAATTTTTGGTACCTAGTCTACGCATAGAAGCAATTACAAACATGACAGAATGAGGCACAGTGCATGAAAGGTTAAATAATTTGATGATCATGGAGGAAGACATGATTCTAGCAGGGTTTCACCAGGAAGTCCAGAAAGCAATAGACAAAGCTTGGCATGACAGACATATCAAAAGGAAGGGTTTCAAGGAAGGAAACTTAGTCTTGTTGTATGATAGCAAATCCTTTCAACGCCCAAGAAAAATCAGAATGCATTGGTTAGGACCATACGAAGTAAAGACTGTCACAGATGGGGGAGATGTACAATTGAAGGATTTAGGAGGAAAAGAACTCAGAGGGATGATCAATGGGAGCCAACTGAAGTTGTATAAGGATGGTCGACCTCCTGGAAATTAAAAAAACATAGAGGAGATACAGCGTCGAAAAGATGAACATTTAACAAAGGCATAGGGCATCGATAAGAGAATAAGCGCACACACTCAGGAATGTCAGCAAAGCGGAGAAAAAGGCCAACGGTCACTACAAGAGGGAAACAATGGGAAAGAAGGATATGGAAAATAACTGCCAACGGACGACGACTATCAAAATTAAATGAAAAAAATGATTGACGGGATGCAGCATTAATCACGCCAAATGGCGATGGTAAGGGAATTCAATAGAAAGTACGCGTGAAGTGTCGGTTCAATTAAAACACAAATGGGGTAACATCTACAAGAAGCTTCACAGAATTCCTATATAAGCTAGTACACGGGACTAAAAAGGTTATTGTGCAATTAAGAAAAGCATAAGCCATAGAGTATACAGAGCCGAGAGAGAAACGTTTATAGATTTTACAGAGGCCACTACGCTCGGCGGACAACAACCTTAACACCATGGCACCACCCAAACAAGGAGAACTGAACCAAACTGGCTTATGACCCTGAAGCAACACCAGATCCTCACCGCAAGCACAAGGAAGTGAACAGCAACCACTTCAGCCTTCAGAAGTCATCAATGTGGACGAAATCCCGTCGCCCGATATGACACCAGAAAGCCCCGCACCTATTGAGGAGGAAACCCATTAGACAACACCAGTGGGAATGGACATGGACATACCAGAAGGGGGACAAGGAAAACATGATGAATATGCATGCAATCATTTTCACTCTGGAAACCCTGAAGAACACCCTACAGTTAATGGGACGGTCTCAAACTAGGATGAAATGACCGCACCAGAAAGATCCCACACAACCACGTTGGAATAGCCACGGGAGGGCACAGTGGAAGATGTCACCAGCTGACCATAAGAGTATAAAGAAGAGAGAACAATGGAGGTTGGAACCTCGAGTCAACCACCACAGCGGAAGGAAAAATAGGCGGCACCAAGGTCACCACGTAGGCAAGCCACCACAGGCATTGTCTTGTCGCGCATTTCGGAAGGGGTACGTATAGCAGCAAATATGTTAGGCTACATGGAGAAATTGAGGTACTCATACCATGACGTGATGGACATGGACAAGTTCCCATGTTTCGAAAATAAATTTTACCTGCAGACTGTGGGTATAGGACCCTTTAGCGAACCAATTAATCAACCAGTCCAGCGGGCAGCTGGACTGGCCAAAGACAGGATTCTAGGCCTGTTGGACATCCCGCACTTTGGGAGGGGAAAATATGCAAACAACTGCGTCAAGCAATTGATGGAAGTCACCCATGGTGGATGCCTATGGCTGGAACAACTCATCTTAATAGATGTAGAGCTTATTACATACATCACAGGGTTGCCATCACGAGGGGAGGACCCCGTGCAGTTCCTTGAGGAGAAGATGAAGGAGAAAGAACTGGTCGAGGAAATGAAGAAGAATTATGGTACCGAAAGGGGGTTGCACAGAATCATAATCAAGTGTATTAGTGATGTAGCGACAAGAATGGCCACAAAAATTATGGCATGCAAACTACTCAGGAAATGTCGCAACGAGGAAGTCTCGGTCGGGGTTGTTGCAGCTGCAGCACAATGTGCGGAGGGCACCACACTCAGCTGGGACCCTTATTTGTTGAATCTATTCATGGACGACTGCAAGGATGTGCAGGATCTGGGGACGGAATTTCACTAATCATGGCTACTCATCCTGGTAGCCTTACTCAGATGGAAGGAGTCGAGGTATTTATTCTTTGCCACTATACCCAATCCTTTCCACGCAGTGTGATACTTATCGTTGGGGTTTTCTTCGGACCCCAAGAACAGAAAGGCGAATGCAACCATATTTAAAGGATATCACAGCAACCTACAAGAGAGCATCGCCAACACTTGGAGGGTGACACTAGAAGCAATCTCACATTATCAAGGCATAGCCAACTTCAAATCCACTAGACATGCAATGTGGATCCAGGCACGGAAAGATCTCGACAATCAATGGCTACAACTGCACTACTGCATCAAGGAGGTGGACATAGAGATGGACATTAAGGATTGGGATGATAACTGGAGGATTCCAGTACTCAATTGATAAATTCCCGTAGAAATGGAGGAGGAGGAGGTAGGACAGGGACAGAAACCTGTCGAAGAGATAACAGTTCCCAAGAATCCAAGGACAGGTCAGAACAAGGTGCAATAGAAAAAAGGGGGGGCGTCCAAGAAAGGCAACTAGGCAAGGAACAAGAACAACACACAGGCACCACATGTACAGGAGAAACAGATAAAGGAAACACAGGGAACCACATCAAGTTCTACTCAGCAAGAGCAAGGCCAGACTAAGAGGCCAGTCATCCAGACAGGGGGTTCATGCAAGAAGGCGAAGACACACAGAACACCCCCAGAATACACGATCATCGAGGATGATGCGAACATGGTGGACCAAATGGTCCAAGATCACACAGTAGAGGATTTTGACAATGTTGAGCACCAAAGGGATAGGATTAAGGAAGAGCTGGCATACATGCAATAGCTCCTCCAGCAGCTCAGAGAAGCACAGGCAGTTGGAAGCAGCATAGGAACAGTCCCATCAACATCAAATATAGGAGATGAAGTTGGATCAAGCGAGTAGGACAAGATCTAGACGATAGCACAACCAAGCTCGACATTTCACGCCACTCTCAACAGGTTGCGCATGGACGAAATCATGGGACAGACACCCCTGAAGGATTTGGCTCAAATATAGTTGGTGATGACGCGGATACCAACCAAGGCCTTGTATAAACTGCAATTCAACATTGTGTAAGAGGTACAGTCACGTGCACGCACAGATGCAGCAGAATTGAAGAAGGCAAAGGACAATCAGGACATGTTGGAATTGGTACTCGAACAGGCTAATCTCGAGACCAAAGATGGAAATTACTGCACGGATAGGTTGGAGCATGAATTGGCCATAGCCTATGAGAAAATCCCAAAGAGCGCACAGATGGTCGAACTCACGGTGACACAGAATATTGATCATATTGTGTAGACAATCGATCAATATAGACAGGAGATTGAGCACCTCCGGAAGTAGCTCATACCTACCACTCCACCAAAGGTGAATGAGCAGAGGAAGCAAGAGGAAACAACACAGATAAAGGAGATAGAGTGAAAATTCTATGCGGTGGCCGACTTGTTCGAGAAGGCAACACAGCTCTGGATGAAGTTGGAAGAGGATCAACAGGTCCAGCAGTGGGACCAGGAAGAAGAAAGGATAAGCACAGCTATCCAGGACCTCAAGTAGAGGCAGAAGATAATGTCAATCACGAAGCGTGTCAAAGGAGCATAGGATATGAAGAAACTGCATGTAGAAATCATAACTCCACAGACACAGAAAAAGGAGCGCCATGCTCAAATGGAACTACTCTAGGAACGGGCAGCAAAGGTCATTGCATAAGCGGAAGAATAAAATACGAACATGGCACAAACTCAGGAAGAGTAAGAAGGGATGTTCAGCAATGATATTGTAGTGCAGGAATTGAATGCACTCAAGGAGAAGACCATGTAGGCCCAAATGCAAGCAATGGATCTCACGGAGAAGTTCCAGGTGATCATAAGAGAGATCGACGAAGTGCATCAAGTTTAGGTGGCTCAGGATGAGGCACATGTCAGTGTTGGGGGTCTGTTGGATGCAGAGCGAATTAGGAAGAAAGGCTATTTTTGGAAGAGAAGCATGCAAGAGGAAAAAGACATATGGAATGAAAAGTAGCATGTGCGCATGCATGGAAGAACTAACGACGCTAGGGTTAGGTTTTTTTTAATACATTGTAAGGGTTGGTGAGACGAACATATAAATAAGTAGTACTTAGAGGAGAAGAGGGGCGAAGATAGATGCCTAAAGAGGTACAAAGATATACGAACACACACAGAGGAAATGGAGGACATAGAGAGGAAGAGAACTATAAGGACTGTATGAGTCACTAAGCTAGTGAGCTAGAGAGGGAATGAGAAACTCGATCCTGAGGGTTAGATCGTGGGCTAAGGAGCCTGGTGCGATCTAGTAAGCCTCGTAGGGATCGATGAGCCTATGGGAGGGAAGAAGAACTAAGATTGTAACCATGCGCAACATGGAGATTTCCAAACTATAATAAAATTCTGAGAGCCAGATATTTGTGGACGTATCCCAGGAGGGGGTGAACCACGGTAACACTGTGTTATGTGACTGAATGATTGTATCTTTGTGTCTAATTAGTTGATGAATGTTGAATGAATGATTAGTTAAGTAGATCTGGTATTTTACATGCATGCATAGAATGAATATTATAACTAGATATTAAATGGACTGAATAAAGGTTACGGCATACAAACACATATCTCGCTCAATCCCAGGTTGAAAACACCTGATATTGCAGCCACCCATAGAGCTATCTTGGGTGAGACTGCGCAGTACACTATGTGTACTGCGTTGACTTCTGGGCTACCAGAGGGGCCGATAGTCTTTAAGGGATTTTGTTGGGAAGCTTCTTAGTTATGAACCGGGTTCAATCTATAATGTTCAGGAGAATCATAATCCCTCAATACCAATAAGAGTATATGGATAAAAGGAACAAACCAACAACATCGATTCGAGGGTTTTTCTCCTTCAAATGATTCATCTTGGAATTTTTTCTATAACGTTTTTTTGGAAAGGTTTTAGAATATGAAATTTTCATGATCCTTAGGATACATAGAGAAGTACATTTGGAAAAAAAATAAGGTTGTGAATCATTACAATTTTTTAGATATAGCCTGTAGACATTAAGGTTTTTTACTAGTCCTGAAATTAGTCTCAAATGAGTCATCTTCGAATTTTTGCTCTAACTTTTTTCTGTAAAGTTTTAGCCTACTGAATTTTCATGAGTTTGAGGAAACATATCAAAGTACTTGTGGCAGAAATTTTTGGTTTTTATATGCTATAATTTCATAAATAAAGGTCGTGTAAATTAAGGTTGTTGATTAGTCCTAAAACTAGATTCAAAAAGGGGTTCTTGGTACAACTGTCATATATAAATATAGAAGGGTCCAAATTGAGTGTCATTATTTCTATTGTAAACAATATGGACCATATCATTTTTTATAAAAATTTCTTAAGTATATCTGAAAAATTGGACACATGGGATTATGTACAAGTTCGCTCTTTAGAAAAGGTCAAAATTCAACAAGCTTTGGGAAAGTTATCATAACTTTCAATTATCATAACTTTCACTTGGAACATAAAAATTTTGTTATACCTATGGAGTTGCAGAGAAGACATATCAGAGTACTATAGGCCAAAATTTCAAATTCATGAGTGTCAAAATTTCAAAGATACGTAAGAAGAAAAGTCGGTCATAAAGATAGACTCCAAAGCAGGGTTTTAAAATGTATGTTAACTTAAATTTATCATATTTTTTTATTGGGATGTATGAATGAGTTGATTCAAAATTTGTTGGAAAGATAAAACATACGAGGTTATATTGGTAAATGTATAATAATTATTTTATATCATTATTGATAATATATTGATTTTTCAAGTTGAGGGTTTGGTTTAGACATCAATTAAGAGTCAATGGAAAGACCTAAATTTAGTGGAAATTAAGATAAAGATGAAATCAATCCCTTGGAATGGTTGAGGATGGAAAGAAAAACTGACTTCAGACCTATTAAGGAAGATTTTTATTTTCAAGCTGAAGCTTTTAAGTGATGGATGAGTATTGCTAATGATATTAGACGAAACATTACATGGAAAGTATTTGAAAATTCATTCTAAAATAATGGATCAAGGACTTAAAAATGGAAACAATGCATAAAATTGAAGAAGAATTCAATGAAGCTAAAGAAAAATTTCCCAAATTACAAGAAGATGATTAGGAATTAAAATAAGAGATCAAGAAGAAGGGTAGTGAGCTATCTAAGATATGAGACCTTAATGAAGCACTCATTAAGGAGGTTCAAAAATAAAACAAGGAAAGAGTAGAAAAGGGATGTGGGAAAAGGATGAGTCAAGGGAAGAATGGAAAAAGAAAGATGAATAAATATGTAGATTATGGAACCATAATAAAAATACTAATCGTTGAGGTCAAGAGATTGAAATAAGAAAAGAAGAATTATTAAAATCAAGAAAAAACAAGGATCTTGGATGAAGAGACTACCAAAAGACTTGAAGAGGAAATTTACAACAAGGTTGAGGAATCCCTAAATATTGATGAGGTAAATTAGAATTTCAATTCATAATTGAATAAGGAAATCAGAATTTTATAAATGGGGTCATAGTGCAACTTCAAAAGGAGAAAGAAGACAAGATTCAATGCCATCAAAAGTCATTTGAAGAAGTTAAACTCCTAGATGATGTATATGTCAAATATGAGGGTATTATCTCCAAGGCTAGAATAATAAAATCCCAAGAAAAGATAATAGAGTATGTCATTATCTTTGAAAAGAAGATAGATGGAATGAGTGTGTAGAGTGAAGGAAAACCATCAAATCTGAAACTGTATCGACACCCTCATTACCATGAAAGATTTCAAGGAAGAAAAGAAGATAGATATTAGAATTATCAAGGAAGAAGATGGAATACGCATCAATATTCATCGAACAATGTATCACAAAATGATTTGGATTATGCTGAGAACGAAACAAGACAAAAACAAAAATATAGAAGAAAACATAGAAATACAGTGAAACCCAACTTCTATTAATGAATAAGATATAAAAACATTGTAGAACACAAACTGGCAGAATAGGGTATCTTATCTCTGAAAAGAAAGAGATGTCGGTTATGATTCATTCACAAGAATATTTACATCACACTCCATCGCATGCTTAAAGGGCCTCCTTAAGCTCAATTATTTATGAGAGAGTGAGAGGAGAACAATTCCCATGATACATGTGGGATAAATTAGACTGAGTTTATAAAATTTCACAGGCATGTAAAACATTATGACTTCTCAAGCAGTCACCCATCCTAGTACTACTCTATCTTGAGCATGCTTAACTGGGGAGTTTTAATGGGATCTAGTGCATTAGAGCTATGTTGTAGGCATGTACATAAGACCACTAGGAAATCATTACATGATGTCTGTAATTAACAAATGAAGATGGCATTGCATTCCATTCCCCATCAAAAGGGTGAATATCATGGTTTATCAAAACCATAAGCTTGAAATGTTGATTCAGTGGAAAACGTGGATGGCCACCGAGATCCACTTGGATCATTCATCCCCCCTTAGGAAGCAATTTTCCCCATTGCGTCAAGTTCCCTCGGGAGATGGGGAAACTTCTGATGAATCTGAACCTTGGTGAGTCATTTTCCTTGTTGAAGTAGATGTCCTACTTGTACTTTTCCTGTGGAAGGATGTCATGAACCTGTTGGAGGTGTTGGATCTGTTAAATAGATATGGTTACATGATCTGCCTTGGTATGAGTGTGGGAGGACTCTATCGGTGAAGATGCAACAAGAAGAGTTATATCAATGGGGGATAATTTTTGGAACCCCAAGCACTCATGAAAAGGGTCATGGCCAATAGAGCTATGTTGAACATATGGAATACTCTCATTCTCTTCATGCTTGTTTAAAATCTTGTCGACCTGCTTATGCTAGATAAAAATGTCTTGGGCCAAGGATTTAGTGGTCATAGTGACCTTCTGTTCACCGTTTGATTGGATCATGAAGAGGGAAAACTTTGTGGTTTAAGAAATTACTTTGCGGAATTGTTTTTTTGATATCAATGAAGTGGAAGTAGTTGGAGCTACCTATGGAACCCTATAGATAGCATGTTGTTTCCACATTACGGGGTCGAGACTCATATATAGCATGATGTTTCCACATATATGGTTGTCCTAAAAGAACATCACAAACTTCAAGTGGGGAAACATCACACACCACCTCATCCTTGAATGGTTTGATGCCATAGTACAGGCAGCATTGTTGGTTGACATGGATGTCTCGTCCTCAGCTCAACCATATGATGGTGTATGGTTGGGGGTGTGGTATCATTGGAAGCTTCAATATCTTGACAACCTCGGATAATATCAGGCTCTTCTAACTCCCACTGTCAACAATGAAATGCAGTGGGGTCCCCTTTACACACTTCTACGAGTGGAAGAGGCACTCCCCCTCATCAATCTCCTCTGGTTCTTTTGGTTGTATTATTGTGGTCACGATGGTAGCAGTGGGTTTTGCATCGATGATCTTTTTCCCTTTATTGTGCTTTGAATCAGGGTCAGGTTTCGATTCTTTTTCTTTGAGCTCAGCCACCAATGACTGTTTCAAGAGACATTCAACCATGTTGTGTCAGGGGCCATTGTGGAACTCACACCACTTTCCAGTGTCTTTCTTAGACTTGATATTACCCTTCTTTATATGAGTCTTGGAATGGCTCTCTTGAGGTTGTCCTTCCTTGCTCTTTCCTTCATTCTGTGAGTTAGAGATGGCTTTGCCATGATTCTATTGTGGTGTATTTTCAAACCCAAACCATCGCTTACTCTGTTGATTAAATTTCTACTCAATTTTGATTGCATATCGATAAGTAGCACCAAGTGAGGAGATGTCCAAGAAATCCATCTATGTTTGGATGTACCTATGCAAACAATTGCGATACTTCAAAACCAGGTGTTGCTCGGAGGCTTTGATACCCAAATTTGAGTGCAAGGTAGGAAAGATGTTAGTGTACTTTGGAACTATATGATCGCTTTTTTGATGCAGAGTCGTCCATCTTATGTACTAGTCATCATAGTTTACAACAAGGTATTACTCCTCCTTTAGGGCATCTACAAAGGCCACCCAAGTGGGTTCTCTCCTTAATGGCGTAGATTCATCCGCGGTGTACCTCTCCCAGTAACCTTCCCACCAAGATCTGACATGGGGAAGGTATTTAAGGAGAACGAAGGTGATCTTTTCTCTGTCGAAAAAATTTTGGACGGAGTAATAACCTTGTAGAATATTCAACCATTTTTCCAGAGCATATGCATCCATCTGGCCTTCAAATAAGGGGATATAAAAATTGACTTGTACATTGAAGGGTGTCTAACTTGTGAAATGGTTGGTTGTCGAAGATGCCTTGGCCACCACCATTTTTAGTCTTCGAAAGATCAGAGTGAAGTTGTCCATCATCTTGTTCTTTTGTCGTGTGAGGGATTCCTCAAGCAACATATTGAAAGGATCTCCTGCTTTGTCATCTCTCTTTTCTTCCACCATGGGAGGTCACTTAGACTCGAGAGAACATTCTTCCTCAAGCGAAACTAGCTCAAGAACCAATTCCTTATACCCTGACCTCATCAGGGACCTACTCTGAGAAACGTCAAGGAGAAGACTGCTCTAATACCACTGATCTAGATTATGCTGAGAACGAAACAAGACAAAAATATATATATAGAAGAGAACGCAGAAATACAATGAAACAAAACTTCTATTAATGAATAAGATAGAAAAACATTATAGAACACAAACTGGCAGAATGGGGTAGCTTATCTATGAAAAGAAAGAGATGTCGGTTACGCTTGATTCATAAGAAGCTTTACATAACACTCCATTGTATGCTTGAAGGGCCTCCTTCACCTCAATTATATATGAGAGAATGAGACGAGAATAATTCTCATGATGCATGTGGGATAAATTGGACTAAGTTTATAAAATGTCATAGGCATGTAAAACACTAGGACTTCCCGAGCGGTCACCCATCTCAGTACTACTCAAGCCTGAGCACGCTTAACTGGGGAGTTCTAATGGGATCCAATGCATTAGCACTATGTTGTAGGCATGTACATAATACCACTAGGAAATCATTACATGATGTCTGTAATTAACAAATGAAGATGGCATTACATTCCATTCCCCATCAAAAGGGTGAATATCATGGTTTATCAAAACCATAGGCTTGAAATATCGATTCAGTGGAAAAGGTGGATGGTCACCGAGATCCACTTGGATCATAAAACCATTATTCAACTAGATATTATTAGAGACCAACAAATACTACAAATTGGAGAAGTTACAACAGCGATACATGGAATCAAAGGAAAGAAAATTATGCAACAACCAAACATCAAGGATTAAGACTGAAAAGAATTGAGTTTGGATGGATGGATCATCATTAATGGAAAGAAGAAAGCAGGAAAATGAGAAAAACATATTACTTGGTTTCATCACATGTAAATCCTTTAACTACAAAGCTTTGAGGACAAAACTTTTGGAGGGTGTTATTCGTATGACCCCATGGGGGGCATATATGGGTTTAAATGTATACGATATGACCCTAAGGGGGTCATATGTGGGGTTAAATGTATGTGTAATAGTGGTCGGCCTAATAATAAAGGGGAGGCCACATGTACAATGTGTGAATATATATATATATATATATATAGAGAGAGAGAGAGAGAGAGAGAGAGAGAGAGAGATCATGTAGTCATTATTGAGGACATGTGATTTGGATGTATGAATGTATTGAGGTATTTGGAGGAGGTTCTTCTATTCTTTGATTTATTGTGTAACTCATCTCTCTTATCTATATCGGAGTTGTGATCCACTCTGAAATTGGTGTACATGGTGTGTACTTCTAGTTCTTATGATATCTTAAGCATTTGGTTCATAAAAAAAGCCAATTAATGGTAGTTGAGAGATGCTCATGGTTTGGGATGAGCCCCTTACTTATAGTTGGGCACCATTCCCAAACAATCATGATGATATATGGTTGGTTGTGTTGGCTTGGTGTCAATTGTCTCTTAATATTGTGTTTATGATCAAACTAATGTCTTATGTTTCTCTCAACTTCTATTTATGTTACTTTGATATGTAAACATATATATTATGTGTTTTTATATAAATCAATTTCACCTTTATATTCTTATTGGATTTTAATAATATTGATTAAAATTATAAATAATCTAAATAATTTAATTTAAAATTAAAGTGAATTATTATTACACTCAATATAAAATGTCATGTAATGTGTCCTTAATTATGTCATGTAATGTATCCCTAATAATTAGGGCTTCCTACACTTTCACATTTCCCTTTTATTATAGAGCTTACACAACTTTGGCATTGCAAATCATATATATAAAAAAGTTGTTATATGTGTGATTTCATAACAAGTTTTTAGGTGTCTTTAAAGTTCCCTCCATTTAGAACATGTTCTTATTACTTGATTATCCAAATTAATAAGAATAAATAGAATGATCTTATAAATTTTCAAAGGATCACTTTGTATCGATTATCTTCTACATTATAGATGTTAAGTTCTACTTAAATTATAGATTTCAAATTTTATTTAAAATACAGATTTATTGTAATATATTATTCACTTTTTATCAACTTCAAATATTAAGAGAACCATTTTTCATCATGAAACCTTGACAAAGTTTAGTTTTATATAATTGACTCCTTTCATCATCTCTTCTATTTTTAAGTAATCACTTTAAAGATCCATTTATATTTTCATACATCTTCGTCACTACAATTTGATTTGATTACTTGATTTCACAAAGTAAATGGGAAATTTATACCAAAGTGATCGTTATGGTTCCTATGATTTTGTACCTTGATTGTCATGATGGCACATATTCCCTAAATTGCAACAACTATGATATGGAACTTTTGGTGGGCACATATTCCCTAAATTGCAATTGCAACAACTATGATATCGAACTTTTGGTGATACACATATCTTCGTTGTTATGCAACTATGATATGGTTTTAGATTTCACAAGTTTGAAAATATAACCTATAAAATATTTTTATTATAAAACATATTTAACCATATAAGTTAGCAAATTTCAATTTAAAATTTTTATAATAAATTTAATTTTAAAATTAAAAAAAAAATAAAACATCACATTTATACATTTATGTTATATTTAGAATTCATTATAATAATATAATAAATATTTTGAACCTTACTCTCTAAAGATCTATTTAAAATTTTAAAGAATGAAATTTAAATCGACCAATCAAACATATCATAAGAAAGGGTCAAATCCTTGTATTTCCAAAAGATAATGTTAATGCTCAAAAGATATCAAACATATCATAAGAAAGGGTCAAATCCTTGTATTTCCAGAAGATAATGTTAATGCTCAAAAGATAATGTTAATGCTCAAAAGTTTATGAAACTCATCACTAATCAAACATATCATAAGAAAGGGTCAAATCCTTGTATTTCCAAAAGATAATGTTAATTATCATAAGAAAGGGTCAAATCCTTGTATTTCCAAAAGATAATGTTAATGCTCAAAAGTTTGTGAAACTCATCACTACTTGATATATATAACTTATCATTAATAAAATAATTTGATTGCAATTTCGAATGATTTAAACATAATCAAAAAATTGAACTAAAATGTTGTTATGTATAGAACATAAATATAAAAATTTTGTACACTTTGAATTTTAATTTTAAGTGATCACTTACTATATATACAACATTTGTAACATATATATTATATTATATATGTGTTATACTATAACATATATATTATATAATATGTGTTATACTATAACACATATATAATATGTGTTATACTATAACACATATATAATATGTGTTATACTATAATACATATATTATATAATATGTGTTATACTATAACACATATGACTTTGAATTTTGTTGGACATTTGTGAATTTGTAATGGATTTGAGTTTTTTATTTTCATGAACTCATTCGAAATATTGTAGTCTTCACTTGATTTAAGCTTGAAATTTTATATTACTTTTTATTGGTCAAAGAATAGTAAGGAGGCAAATTGTTTGATTTCAGATGTATACTCTTTAACAGATGTTAATTATGCTATAGGTTTGTTATGGATTTCTTTAAATAATCTCTATTTTAATAACCTATAGTTTATATAGAATTAAATTCCAACGCATAGTAAAGTCTTTTTTTTCCAAGAAAATTTCCGCAAAAAACCCTTTGAGTACTTCCCCATGATCCATGGATGATAAATAGGGTAAACTATCGACCATAATTATGGACCCTAATCCTGAGGAGATTAACATAGTTAAACATGTAACCTCCCCAACTTTAAGGGAGAAATAAAAGGTCTCATGTTTGACTCATGACCACTTGAGCTAACCCTTAAAAATAGTGTATAGAAAAACTACAATATAAACATTTTTCTTTTATAAACAAAACTAAAACATAATTCAAGTATACAACAACTACAAATGTCATTGTATAATTCATCTCATATATAATTCATCTCAAATATAAAAACATAATTATTAATATAAATGTGTTACACAATGAAATTTTTAAAAGAGATTGGACATGAGTATATTCAGTTCTTCTCCCATGCATATTATTTTGATTTCAAAACAAAATATACCATATTATGTGTGTGCATGTGTAATTCACACGATAGTCAAAACTCATTCCAAAAAGAAACAATTTTGACTAAAATCGAAAGGTTAAGATTTAAAACTTAATATGTCATAGGAATCTCCATTCTAGAAATGAATCCAATCTTAAGATACAAAACTAGCCTCAACATATATAATTTTGATTAAAAAATATAATTATTAATGAGTTCATTGTTGATGCAGGAGCATCATCAGCAAGCACGCGTGGAAGGACAACTCGGTGCCTGGGAATCATTTCGGAATCTCAAACGTTGAGAGTTACTGCGAATCATTTGGAGTTGATTGGAAAAACGGAAGAAGATCAAACGCTTGGGAGCGGATGATCATGAGTGATCTGGGAGTTTCACCCCAAGTCTTGAATGTAACTGAACTTAGGTAGTAGTTAGAGTTTTTTTTTTCATTTTCTGAGTAAACGAGTAGTCGGGGGGAACCCTAAGGACCCTCTGAGATAAATAGAGGTTTTGTACGCCCAAATGAGGTTGTTGCGAGTTAGTATGAGTTTTTGAGTTTTATTTATTGTTTGAGAATAACTGTAGCCATTTTTATTTTTTGAATGAATATAACAGAGGAAAATTGATCCAAATGTGTGATGTTGTTACTATTTGTGATTCTTTGTTATTGTGTTTTCATAAATGAATGAATTTCGTTGTGAATGGATGAAAATGTGAATGTTAGTATGAGTTTCAATTGTTTCTCTTTTGTTAAGTGAGTGTAAGGTGTGCACACAGAACGCAAGCAGTGTGTGATGGGATATGTTTTGATTATGAAGCTCAGAAGAGATAGCACGAGACTTTCCCTTTGCAAGGAGTGCAAAGTGACTGCTACAAGGCGTGCGCAATCATCCGCAAGAACCAAGTCTTGCATAGGAATCTACTGCAAGGAGTGCACAGATTTGGAATTCGACTAAGTGTCAAAGGGACTCAATAAGAGGTAAAGTCGCAAAACGCGAAATCCTGACTTGATCACAGTCGTTGATCAAAGGAGAAGATCTGGACCATTGATCTAGCAACGTCGTTGTTTCGACTATCGGGAGAACGAAGGTAAGGAGACCCCCAAAGTTGCGAAACATGAAATCGTGACTTGATCACAGTCGTTGATCAAAGGAAGAATCTGGGTCATTGATCTAGTTCCATCGCGATTTTGGATTTCGGGAGAACGAAGGTAGAGAGACCCCCAAAGTCGTGAAACGTGAAATCCCAACATGATCGCAGTCGTTGATCGAAGATAAGATATGGATCATTGATCTAGTGCCATCGCAGTTTCGGCTATCGGGAGAACGGAGGTAAGGAGACCCCCAAAGTCGCGAAATGCGAAATCGTGACTTGATCACAGTCGTTGATCAAAGGAAGAATCTGGGTCGTTGATCTAGTTCCATCGCGATTTCGGCTATCAGGAGAACGGAGGTAGGGAGACCCCCCAAAGTCGCGAAATGCGAAAATTGCTAGGCACCTTTCATTCAAGCTCGTGCTCACAGCCAGTGGTAGCGTGAGAGAATTTTGCACCCGGTGCTTGTTCGCACTACAGAGTTTCATGAAAAGGACCTGTTGACATTTCTTGAATATTCCAGTGGGGAATCGAAGAGTTGCTTCAACTCGAAGATTGAGAAGATCTAGAGACCGAGAGGTTAGCAGACCCTGCTAAGGTGGGGGCACTACATCAAGTGGTATCAGAGTGAAGTTTTGTCAGTAGATTTCAAGCAAAGCAAATAAAGGAGACGATAGAACTTGAAGCTACACTCTATGTGTGAGAGACAGTCGACACAATTCCACCGAGGAGACAAGTGGAACAACCTTTAGCCAATCAGGTTGTAGAAAGGGAGATGCGAGAACTTCGTGCAATATTAGAGGCGATGGAGGCAGCGCAGAGGAGGGCACCTTATGCTAGAGACATAAATGATGTAGAGAGAGAAGAAGTAGAAGTCGAAGAAGTTGTAGGAGAGAATCTTGTCGAAGAGCACTTGCTAAGAGCGGTTGTTAGATTGGGAGCTAGAGCCAAGATAGAGGTCCCAGTGTACAAAGGTAATTTGGATGTTGAAGAGCTGCTGGATTGGGTAAGATCCATGGAAAAATATGTCAACTATGAAGACGTCGATGAGGAGAAAAGGATGAGACATGTTGTCACCAGACAAAAAGGACATGCAGCACTGTGGTGGGATGAACTGGAGGCTGAGAGGAGAAGCAAGGGAAAATAGAAGATAAAGAATTGGGACATAATGGTAGCCAAGCTCAAGGCTAAATTCATGCCCAAACATTACCAATTCAATCTGTTCAGGAAATTGCAGAACCTGAGACAGAAGGGTATGACAGTTAAAGAGTACATAGAGGAGTTCTACAAGCTAAACATCAGAACTGGACAAAGTGAGAAAGATGCAGAAAAAGTTGTCAGGTATATAAATGGCCTGAGGTATGAAAACTATGATGAGATCAACATGATGTCAGTAAGGAAAGTGGAGGATTCTTATCAGTTTGCATTGAAGGTGGAGGAGGAGTTGGCCAGAAAACAAAATCATCAAGGTAGAGGTAGAAGCCCAGTTCTAAACAAAGGCAAGGGAGTTGCCCAAGACAAGGCACAAAAATCCAAAGATGAGACTGAGAAACCACATAGCCACTTGGAAAAAGGAGGAAGTTCCTAAGGAAGACAAGATGGTGGAAGAAGTTCTTCCAGAGGAAGAGCAAGAGGTGGAGGAGGAGAAGTGATATGTTACACCTGTGGAAAGGCAGGACATAAGTCTTGGGAATGTCTCGAGAGAAATAAAGAAGGAGAAGGTGAAACTCACATTTCGGAAGCACAGAGAAGAAATGTTGAAGCAGAAGGAGCAGAGGATGGAACATCCTTGATGTTGAGAAAATTTCTCTTAAAACCAGAGGAAGAAGTTGGGAAGCCAATGCAAAGAAACAGTCTCTTAAGGACAGCTTGCAAGACTAAGGACAGAGTCTGCAATGTTATAATTAATAGTGGGAGTACTGACAACTTAGTATCCACAGAGATGGTGGAGAAATTGGAGCTGGAGACAACTGCACATCTGAATCCATACAAAGTCTCGTGGTTGCAGAAAGGACACCAGGTAATGGTTACTAAACAATGCTTGGTTGAATTTAAAATAGGAGGATATAGAGATGAAATTCTATGTGATGTAATTCCCATGGATGTATGCCATATTTTGTTGGGAAGACCATGGCAGTTTGACAGGAATGTCATTCATGATGGGAGGAAGAATACATACACCTTGGAGAAGAATGGTAGGACACACATGTTGTTGCCAATAGAGGAGAAGAAAGCAAAAGAGGAAGCCAGCACAATCATACTTCTCATGAGTGGGAAGGAACTCCTAAGAGAAGTTAAGAAAGAACAGGAGATGCAGTTTGTTGTGGTGAGGAAACCTAGAGTTTTCCTTACAAGTACTACAATGGATGATTTGCCTGAAGAAATTATGGAATTGTTGGATAATTTTGCTAACATAGTGGTGGATGAGTTGCCTAACTCATTACCACGCATCAGAAGTATCATCCGTCATATTGATTTGATACTAGGAACAAGTCTGCCAAACAAAGTAGCATATAAACTGACACCTCGAGAGAATGAGGAGGTAAAGAACCAAGTCCAGGAATTGTTAGACAAAGGGTTGGTCAGAGAGAGATTGAGTCCATGCGCAGTGCCAACTATGTTGAGTCCAAAGAAATATGGAGGATGGAGAATGTGTACAGAGTCAAGAGCCATTAACAAGATCACCATCAGGTATAGATTTCCTTTGCCAATAATGGATGATTTAATGGATTGTCTAAGTGGAGCAAACTTCTTTTCTAAGATAGAATTGAAAAGCGGATATCACCAGATAAGAATGAGAGAAGGTGATGAGTGGAAGACAGCCTTTAAAACAAATGAAGTTTTGTATGAATGGCTTGTTATGCCATTTGGCTTAACAAATGCCCCGAGTACTTTTATGAGGTTGATGAATGAAATACTGAAAGATTTCATTGGAAAGTTTGTGGTTGTATATCTGGATGATATATTGATCTTTAGCACGACTAAAGAGGAGCATTTGAGACACCTGACACTAGTGATGAGGAAACTACAACAGGATAAGTTGTTGATAAATCTGAAGAAGACCTCTTTTATGAAAACAAAACTCATTTACTTGGGTTTTGTGATCTCTTCAAATGAGTTGAAGATGGATCCAGAAAAGGTGAAAGCAATCAAAGAATGGTCATCACCGAGAAGCATGTTTGAGGTAAGATGCTTCCATGGATTAGCAAGTTTTTATAGGAAGTTCATCAAAGATTTCAGTGGAATTTGTGCACCAATGATGGATACAATAAAGAAGAAGCAAAAGTATTTTAAATGGACAGAGGAGGCAGAGAGGAGCTTCAATACACTGAAGAAGAAGATAACAAAGCGACCAATTATGGTCTTGCCAAATTTTGAAAATACATTTCAGGTGAGATGTGATGCAAGTGGAGTTGCAATTGGAGAAGTTTTGAGCCAGGATAATAGACTGGTTGCCTATTTCAGTGAGAAGTTGAATGAGACTAAGATAAAATACTCCACATATGATAAGGAATTTTATGCCATAATTCAAGCCTTGAAGAAATGGAGACATTACCTTGTCCCACAAGAATTTGTCTTGTATAGAGATAACCAAGATTTACAATTCATAACCAGACAGGAAAAATTGAATAAGAAGCATGCAAAGTGGATTGAGTTTATGCAAAATTTTACTTTTGTAATAAAACATATTGCTAGGAATGCTAACAAAGTTGTTGATGCATTGAGTAGGAGATGCTTGATTCTGCAGGAATTTCAGGTGAAGACCTTGGGGTTTGAACACCTTAAGGAAATGTATAGTGATGATCCAGATTTCAAGGAGGCATATGAAGCATGCGTGAATCATGTGCTGAGAAATAGGAGCCAGTGGGAAAAGTATATGATTCAAGAGGGATTGTTGTTCAATGGAAATTAGTTATGCATACCAAAATGTTCAATGAGGGACAACCTTTTGAAGGAGAAGCATAGTGGAGGATTGGATGGACATTTCAACCATGATAAAACATTCACACAGTTGAGCAGTTCATACTATTGGCCAAGAATGAGGATAGAAGTGATGAAATTTGTGAACAGATGTAGAATCTTCCAACATGCAAAAGTTAAACGACAGAACACTAGATTGTATCAACCATTTCCAATACCAGAAAGGCCTTGGGATGCGATAAGCATGTATTTTGTGTTAGGACTGCCAAGAATACAAAGAGGATGTGATTCCATATTTGTGGTGGTGGATAGATTTTCAAAGATGGCACACTTTATCCCATGCCAGAAGACCAGTGATGCAACACATGTTGCAAATATTTTTTTCAAGGAAGTTGTGAGACTTCACGGCCTACCCAGAAGTATCATCTCGGACAGAGACACAAAATTTGTTGGTCATTTTTGGAGAACATTGTGGAAGAAGTTGGGGACGGATCTGTCCTTTAGCTCAACTTATCATCCTCGGATAGATGAATAGACTGAGATGGTAAACAGAAGCTTGGGAAACTTGTTGAGGAGTCTGGTCACTGAGCATCATAACCAATGGGATTAGATTGTGCCATAAGAAGAATTTGCATACAACGACTCGCCAAACAGAAGCACTAGAAAGAGCCCATTCCAGATATTGTATGGAATGCAACCTAGGGGAGTATCTGAGTTGAGAGACTTGGGACAGAGTGATATCAGAAGTGTTAGTGATGCAGGAGCATCTCAAGCAAGCCAGCGCGAAGGCAAAAGACACCTGGACAAGCGCCCAGTGCAAATTTTGAAACTATCTTGAAGTTAATGCGCCAATCTTAAATGAGATAATTAAGAAGGAGCGCACTTGTAAAATGTAAATGGACCTTGAGCGATCCGCTCTCGTCCTTAGTAGATGGAATGCATTTATGATAGTTAATGCAGGTAGATAGAATTGAATGTTAGATTAGACAGATTTAGAGCGCAAGAGGGAAATGGGATATAGACACCCTCATTGTGTATTGTAACATATCCATGAAGATTATGCAAATTCAGAGCGAGAGCATAGAAGAGAAGTAGAGAGTTGTATAGCCGAATTCCATGTACAGAAGTTCTAAATTAATACAAGAAGGTTTTGATTCAGACTCATGGTGTTCAAATATTCTCTGTGTATGTATCTTTGAATATTATGCTCATGGTTATTTTACTCTTTTTGTTGTACATTTTCTTTTATGCTATGTATGAATGATTTATTTTTGAATGTCTGAAATCTAAGAGAGAGAGAGAGAGAGTAAGGGAAATGAGTTTCAATTGTTTCTCTATCTGAGCAAGAGTTCCTGCAAGGAGTGCAGTTGAATTGTCCGCAAGGAGTGCGTTGACAGAGGGTTCAGAGGTTTGTCTCTGAGAGCTCAGATAGGGTAGCTTTTGTTCTCATTCACACAGAAGTGAAGTTAGGCACAGGAGTCGTGCAAGGAGTGCGCAGGCCGAGTAAAGTCTCAGAGTCGCAGACCTGAGAAAAGTATTGAGAGACTGCTGCTACAGGTGTGCGCAGAGTCGAAGGAGTTCAGCACTTGGAAGTGTTTGAAGGTTTGCCACAAGGAGTGAGAATAGGAGGAATGTTTGAATGTTTGTTGTAAGGAGTGTGAGCGGGAGTTTTCTGAAAGACTCGAAGTCGTGGGAAAGTTCAGAAGGATTTGAAGCCTTCAAAGTCGTCGAAGGAAGGAAACAGGCCAAGTAACTTGAAAATATAAAGGAAGGCATAGCGACATCGGACCGCAGGAGGACAAGTTCTCAAGGAAAGAACGGACGGTCGAAATTCTCTGTAGAGAATTCACGAATTCCCGTGAGCCATCAAATCTCACAGAGGAGTAGGGGACTTATCGCGAGTATTCCTAAAAGGTTCTAAGCTCAGGAGGAAGATAAACGTAGATCCAATCCACAGGAGTCGTTGGATTTACTCGTGAATTTCTATATCGGGGTTTCGTAGGTTGGAGTCCCATAATATTTGCAACGGGACTCGTGAAATCATGAAACGCGAAGTCCCAAAGGAACGGGAGGATTGTGTGGGCCACAGAAGGCAGTAGAGTGGACAGGTGGCACACTATTGACACGGAGTCAAACTCTGTTGACCATTTCGGGGTTTCGTGGGGTAAAGACCCGAATTCTTTGCATTAGGATTCGCGATATTGCGAAGTTCAAAGTCCCGACAGAAAGAGGGGTTGTTGAAAAGTCAAAGCTTGTGAGTGCATCGGAGTTTCGGCAAATCGGGTTTTGGGAATCAAGGGAATGAGTTGCTTGACATCGCGACCGTCGAAATCGCGATAAGGAGAAATCCGAACTGGCAAGGGAAAGGGTCAAGTGTTGAATGTCTTTGGGTTTTGGAGATAGAGAGACAAGACACTCGACCACCGTATTCACGGGAGTGCGAAGTCTGATCTCTCGAAGTACAAGGGGGGAATTTCTCAGAGTTAATTGTGGGTGCAGATTTCCCGAAAGGGAAATAGGAGAGCGGTTGTTGAGAACTCTTCGGGCCAAGGAGAGAAGAACGATCCTGTGTACGTAACCTTCCGACCCGTAGGTTGAGGAGGGTTGTGTCAGGTTTGGTATTAGAGCACAAAAAGGATTCTTTGCTTTCTGTAGCAGGGAAAAGGAGAATTCACCATGCCGCCAAGGAGAAGGGATAGGCAAACACCCAATCCACCAAAGGATAGGGAAATGCTGAGAACAAGGGGTAGGCAGATGACTGATCCATCCATGGAGAGAGAGATGCGTGATCTATGCGCTAGACTTGAAGACATGGAGACAACACAGAGGTGCACAGTCGGTACTGGGGATCTCAGTGATTCTGAAAGTGAAATTGAGGCTGAACATGAAAGGGAAGAAGTTGCATCCGAAGATGCAGCAAACGAACATTTGATTAGAGCTATTTCAAAAATGGGTGCAAGAGTGAAAATGGACCTTCCAGTTTATGAGGGAAATTTGGATGCAAAGGAGCTTCTAGACTAGATTAGAGCTCTGGACACATATTTTGACTATGAAGATGTCAAAGAGGACAAGAAGGTCAAACATGTTGTCACAAGATTAAAAGGACATGCAGCATTGTGGTGGGATGAACTACAAGCTGATAGACGTTGCAAAGGCAAGCAAAAGATCAAAAGCTGGGATAGAATGATCGCAAAGATGAAGGCAAAATTCATCCCCGGAGATTACCAGATTACTCTGTTCAGGAAAATGCAGAACCTAAGACAGAAGTTGATGACAGTGAAAGAATACACTGAAGAATTCTACAAGTTGAACATCAGGGCAGGTCATCGAGAAAGCGATGATGAAAAGGTTGCCAGATACATGAATGGCTTGAGATATGACATTCAGGATGAGATGAGAATGGTAACCATCCGAACGGTGGAAGATGCTTATCAGATGGTTCTAAAGGCTGAAGAGAAGCTGAGTCGAAAGCAGGGTCAAAGAGGTTGAGGCAGAAGTCATCCCAGAGGCAAATCAGTTGCCCAGGATAAAAACCAGAATCCCAAGGAGGACTGGAAGAAACCTTAGACTCGAACTGAGAGAGTTGGATCCTCACAGCGAGGGCAGCATACTGAACAGAGAGGAGAGTATGCTGATAATAATTTTTTTCCTCGTACCAGAGGTAGAGGAAGAGGAAGAGCTGGAGTAATAACATGCTTCACATGTGGAAAAAATGGGCACAAGTCTTATGAGTGTCTAGACAAAAAGAAAGAAGGAGGAGAGACTCACATCGTTGAAGCACAGAGGCAGGATGTTGAGGCAAAAGATGTTGAAGGCGGAAGATCGATGGTGATGCGAAAAGCTCTTTTGACACCAGAGAAGGAAGTGGAGAGTTCAGTCCAAAGAAATAGACTTTTCTAGACTGCTTGCAAGACCAAGGACAGGGTATGCAAGGTCATTGTGGACAGTGGTAGCATGGATAATCTCGTTTCTACAGAGATAGTAGAAAAGCTGGAGCTGGGGACGATTGATCATCCAAGCCCATACAGAGTTTTGTGGCTACAAAAAGGACATTAGGTAACTGTCACTAAACAGTGTTTAGTTGAATTCAAGATAGGAGGATATAATGATAAAATATTATGTGATGTTATTCCTATGGATTTTTGTCATCTATTTTTGGGTAGACCGTGGCAATATGACAGAAATGTGATTCATGACGGGAGAATGAACACATACACCCTAGAAAAGAATGGGAGAACTCACATGTTGCTTCCAATCAAGGATAAGGAGGTGAAACCTGAAGTAAGCAACATTGTACTTCTCATGAGTGGGAAGGAACTTCTTACAGAGGTCAAGAAGAAAGAAGAACTGCAATTCATTGTGGTCAGGAAACCGAAGATTGTTTTAACCAGCACAAGAGTGGATGATTTACCAGAAGAGGTTCAAGAACTACTGGAAGAGTTCGTTGACATAGTAGTGGATGAACTACCTCGTTCGTTGCCACCCATTAGAAGTGTGAGTCATCATATTGATCTCATACCAGGAGCCAGTTTTCCAAACAAATCCGCGTACAGATTGACACCGCAGGAGAATGAAGAGGTCAAAAGACAAGTCCAGGATTTGTTGGACAAAGGTTTGGTCGGAGAAAGCTTGAGTCTATGTGTTGTTCCAACAGTACTCGATCCAAAGAAAGACGGAGGCTGGAGGATGTGTACTGACTTGAGGGCGATCAACAAGATAACCATCAAGTATAGATTTCCATTACCAAGGATGGACGATCTGATGGATTGCTTGAGTGGAGCAAAATTCTTTTCAAAGATTGATTTGAAAAGCGGTTATCATCAAATTTGCATGAGAGAAGGTGACGAGTGGAAGACAGCCTTCAAAACCAATGAAGGGTTGTATGAATGGCTTGTTATGCCGTTTGTCTTAACAAATGCGCTGAGTACCTTCATGAGGTTGATGAACGAAGTCCTAAGGGAGTTCATCGGAAAATTTGTCATTGTGTATTTGGATGACATACTGATTTTCAGTAAAACAGTGGTCGAGCATCTGAAACATTTGGCTACAGTGATGCAGAGACTACAGCAGGAGAAGTTGTTGATAAATATGAACAAATCCCCATTCATGAAGATGGAGCTCATTTATCTGGGGTTTGTTATTTCTGCAGATAAATTGAATATGGATCCAGATAAGGTGGAAGTGATTAAGAATTGGCCATCACCGAAGAATGCCTTTGAGGTGAGGAGTTTTCATGGATTGGCTAGTTTCTAACAAAAATTCATTAGAAATTTCAGTGGAATTAGTGCACCGATGATGGATACAGTGAAGAAAACACATAAGTCTTTTCACTGGACAGAAGAAGCTGAGAAGAGTTTTAATCTGTTGAAGAGGAAGATCACGGAACAACCAATTTTGGTGTTGCCTGATTTCCAGAAGACATTTCAAGTGAAATGTGATGCAAGTGGATTTGCAATAGGGGCGGTCTTGAGTCAAGAACATAGGATGATAGCATACTTCAGTGAGAAGTTGAATGAAGCGAAAGTGAAGTACTCCACGTATGACAAGGATTTTTATGATATCATTCAGGCACTAAAGAAATGGAGACATTACTTGATCCCGAAGGAATTTGTCTTATACAGTGACAATCATGCACTACAGTTTGTGACTCAATAGGAGAAGTTGAATCAGAGACATGTTAAATGGGTGGAATATATGCAAAATTTCACTTTTGTGATTAAACATATTTCTGGTACTGCTAACAAAGTTGTTGATGCTTTGAGCAGGAAGTGTTTGCTATTGCAGGAGTTCAGAGTCAAAACGTTGGGTTTTGATGATCTCAGGGACATGTAAAGAAATGATCCATATTTTAAAGAGGTGTATGAAGCATCTGAGAATCCAATTCTCAAATATAGAAGCCAATGGGCAGAATACATGATCCAGGAAGGATTACTGTTTAAAGGTAATCAGCTGTGTATCCCAAAATGCTCCATGAGGGAGAATTTGTTGAAGGAAAAACACAGTGGAGGATTGGCAGGGCACTTTGGTCATGACAAGACGTTCGCAAAGTTAAATGAGTCATATTTTTGGCTGGGAATGCGAGCAGATATCAAGAGATTCATGGACAGATGCATAATTTTCCAGCATTCGAAAGGAAGGAGACAGAATGCAGGATTTTATCAACAATTGCCCATACCTGAGAAGTCGTGGGATGCAATTAGCATGGATTTGATATTAGGGTTTCCAAGAACACAAAGAGGACTTGACTCAATCTTTGTGGTGGTGGATATATTTTCCAAGATGGCACACTTCATTCCATGTCAGAAGACCAGTGACGCAACTCACATTGCGAATCTGTTTTTCAAAGAAGTCATTCGACTTCACGGCTTACCAAGGAGCATAGTTTCGGATCGAGACACTAAATTCATAGGACACTTTTGGAGGACGTTATGGAATAAGTTGGGAACTAACTTATCGTTCAGTTCATCTTATCATCCTCAGACGGATGGAAAAATAGAAGTGGTGAACAGAAGCCTTGCTGAGAAGCCTGGTGACAGAACACCACAGCCAGTGGGACAACATATTACCACAGGCGAAATTTGCTTATAACGACTCAATTAATAGAAGCACAGGGCAGAGTCCATTTCATATTGTCTATGGCATGCAGCCGAGAGGGATTTCTGAATTGAGAGATTCAAAACAGATTGCGACTAGGAGTGCTAGTGCAGAAGATTTCACAGAGGCGATGAAGGAACTTCACAGCCGGGTGAAGGAGCAATTACAGAGTTCGAGCCAAGAATATAAGTGTAGAGCAGATCAACACAGAAGACAACTTCAATTTGAGGTTGGTGATTTGATTCTGGCACATTTGAGAAAGGAAAGGTTCCCGAAAGGAACATATAATAAACTGAAAATGAAGAAAATCAGACCATGTAAGGTCTTGAAGAAATTTGGGGCGAATGCTTACGAGATTGAATTACTCGATGGGATCGGAATTTCTCCGATATTCAATATCTCAGATTTGTACCCATATAAAGCTGAGGAAACAGGGACAGGAAATGAACAGCTAGAGGTCCAGTGGACAAAATAGATGCCAGCTACAGAAAAGTCGCAGATGGAGTGCATACTGGACAAAAGAGTGAGCAAAAAGACCAGGCGAAAGCAATACTTTGAGTATTTGGTCAAGTGGAAGGGCCATCCAGTTGAAGATGCCAGCTGGGAGAATGAAGTGGAGATCCAGAAGCATGGACAAACAGTGCGTGAGCTCATGGACAGGAGCCCATGAAAATTTTCAAGCGAGGGAGTATGATGCAGGAGCATCTCAAGCGAGACAGCGCGGAGGCAAAAGACAGTTGGACAAGCGCCTAGCGCAAATTTTGAAACTATCTTGAAGTTAATGCGCCAATCTTAAATGAGATAATTAAGAAGGAACACACTTGTAAAATGTAAATGTACCTTGAGAAATCCGCTCTCGTCCTTAGTAGATGGAAGGCATTTATGATAGTTAATGCAAGTAGATAGAATTGAATGTTAGATTAGACAAATTTAGAGCGCAAGAGGGAAACGGGATATAGACACCCTCATTATGTATTGTAACATATGCATGAAGATTATGCAAATTGAGAGCGAGAGCATAGAAGAGAAGTAGAGAGTTGTATAGCCGAATTCCATGTACAAAAGTTCTGAATTAATACAAGAAGGTTTTGATTCAGACTCATGGTGTTCAAATATTCTCTGTGTATGCATCTTTGAATATTATGCTCATGGTTATTTTACTCTTTCTGTTGTACATTTTCTTTTATGCTATGTATGAATGATTTCTTGTTGAATGTATGAAATCTAAGAGAGAGAGAGAGTAAGGGAAATGAGTTTCAATTGTTTCTCCATCTGAGAAAGATTTCCTGAAAGGAGTGCAGTTGAATTGTCCGCAAGGAGTGCGTTGACAGAGGGTTCATAGGTTTGTCTCTGAGAGCTCAGATAGGGTAGCTTTTGTTCTCATTCACACAGAAGTGCAGTTAGGCACAGGATCCATGCAAGGAGTGCTCAAGCTGAGTAAAGTCTCAGAGTCGCAGACCTTAGT
The DNA here is from genome assembly GCA_009831015.1 of Picea engelmannii. Lineage (NCBI taxonomy): Eukaryota > Viridiplantae > Streptophyta > Pinopsida > Pinales > Pinaceae > Picea > Picea engelmannii. The sequence goes on along the minus strand of ML780651.1, from coordinate 281,595 downwards.
GAAGTATTGAGAGACTGTTGTTGCAGGTGTGCGCAGAGTCAAAGGAGTTCATCACTTGGAAGTGTTTGAAGGTTTGCCTTAAGGAGTGCGAGTAGGAGGAATGTTTGAAGGTTTGCCGCAAGGAGTGCGAGCGGGATTTTTCTGAAAGACTTGAATTCGTGGGAAATTTCAGAAGGATTTGAAGCCTTCAAAGTCATTGAAGGAAGGCAACAGGCCAAGTACCTTGAAAATCTAAAGGAAGGCATAGCGACATCGGACCGCAGGAGGACAAGTTCTCAAGGAAAGAATGGACATTCAGAATTCTCTGTAGAGAATTTGCGAATTCCCATGAGTTGTCAGATCTCATGGAGGAGTAGGGGAGTTATTGCGAGTATTCCTAAAAGGTTCTAAGCTCAGGAGGAAGAGAACTGTAGATCCAATCCACAGGAGGCGTTGGATTTACTCGTGAATTTCTATATCGGGGTTTCGTAGGTTGGAGTCCCGTAATCTTTGCAACGAGACTCGCGAAATCATGAAACGGGAAGTCCCGAAGGAACGGGAGGATTGTGTGGGCCACAGAAGGTAGCAGAGTGGACAGGTGACACACTATCAAAAATGAAGAAGATAGGGTCGTGTAAGATCTTGAGGAAGTTTGATGCAAATGCCTATGAGATTGAGTTGTCAGATGATGTGGGCATATCGCCCATATTCAACGTTTCAGACCTGTATCCTTACTGGAAGGATGATGCAGAGGGATCAGAAGATCAAGATAAGATTCAGTGTGAGAAAAAAATACCTATAGCAGAAAAACCACAAATGGAGAAGATCATTAATCAGAGAATTGCAAGAAGACCAGGAGGAAGACCTATCTTGAATATCTGGTTAAGTGGAAGGGACACCCAATAGAGGATGTCAGTTGGGAAAATGAAGCTAATATCCATAAGCATGGAAAGTCGGTGCAGGAGCTCATGGACAGGAGTCCATGAATTTTTGTCCAGGGGGAGTATGATGCAAGAGCATCATCAGCAAGCACGCGTGGCAGGACAGCTCGACGCCTAGGAATCATTTCGAAATCTCAAATGCTGGGAGTTACTGTGAATATTTTGGAGTTGATTGGAAAAACGGCAGAAGATCAAACGCTTGGGAGCGGATGATCGTGAGTGATCTGGGAGTTTCACCCTGAGTCTTGAATGTAACTAAACTTAGGTAGCAGTTAGATTTTTTTTTTTTCATTTTTTGAGTAGACGAGTAGTCAGGGGGAACCCTAAGGACCCTCTGAGATAAGTAGAGGTTTTGTACACCCAAATGAGGTTGTTGCGATTTAGTATGAGTTTTTTTGTTTTATTTGTTGTTTGAGAATAATTGTAGCCATTTTTATTTTCTGAATGAATATAACAGAGGAAAATTGATCCAAATGTGTGATGTTGTTATTGTTTGTGATTCTTTGTTATTGTGTTTTCATAAATGAATGAATTTCGTTATGAATGGATGAAACTGTGAATGTTAGTATGAGTTTCAATTGTTTCTCTTCTGTTGAGTGAGTGTAAGTTGTGCACACAGAACGCAAGGAGTGTGTGACAGGATTTGTTTCGATTCTGAAGCTCAAAAGAGATAGCACGAGACTTTTCCTTTACAAGGAGTGCAAAGCGACTGCTACAAGGCATGCGCAGTCATCCGCAAGAAGCAAATATTGTGTAGGAATCTACTGCAAGGAGTGCACAAATTTGGAATTTGACTAAGTGTCGAAGGGACTCCATAAGAGGCAAAGTCGTGAAACGTGAAATCCTGACTTGATCACAATCGTTGATCAAAGGAGAAGATATGGATTGTTGATCTAGTGCCATCGTGGCTTCGGCTATCGAGAGAACGAAAGTAAGGAGACCCCCAAAGTCACGAAATGTGTAATCGCGACTTGATCACAGTCTTTGATCAAAGGAAGAATTGGGGTCGTTGATCTAGTTCCATCGCGATTTTGGCTATCGGGAGAACGGAGGTAGGGAGACCCCCAAAGTTGCGAAACGTGAAATCCTGACATGATCACAGTTGTTGATCGAAGAGAAGATATGGACTGTTGATCTAGCACCATCGCAGTTTCGGCTATCATGAGAACAGAGGTAAGGAGACCCCCAAAGTCGCAAAACGCGAAATCGCGACTTGATCACAGTCGTTGATCAAAGGAAGAATATGGGTTGTTGATCTAGTTCCATCGCAATTTTGTCTATCAGGAGAACGGAGGTAGGGAGACCCCCCCAGAGTCGTGAAATGAAAAAATCACGAGGCACCTTTCATTCAAGCTTGTGGTCACAACCAGTCGTCACGTGAGAGAAGCTTGCGCCTGGTGCTTGTTCACACGACGAAATTTTGTGAAAAGGACCTGTGGAAATTTCTTGAAGATTCCAGCGAGGAATCAAAGAGATGCTCCAACTCAAAGATTGATAAGATCCAGAGATCGGGAGGTCAGCAGACCCTGCTGAGGTCGGGGCACTGCATCAATTGTGTACAACTTTTATTTCACTATACAATAATGAATCATTGCTTTGAATATATATATATATATATATATATATATATATATATATATATATATATATATATATATATATATATATATATATATATATATATATATATATATATATATATATATATATATATATATATATATATATATATAATGAGTTTATTGTATACCGGTTTTATTTCACTATACAATAATAACCATTTCTTTGAACATATATATATATTAAAATGTTCAAAGTTTGTTTTATATATAATAATAATAATTTAATTTTAAGGGCACAGTCAAGTCAAACATCCAATTGGTGTATAAGACCCCTTTGTTTGTGGGACAAGGGACCTCCTTCGCTTAGTAATTTGATTGTTAAAGTCTACGAAGGTAAATATACCCTACCACCTTTGGATTTGAACTTGTGAACTCTTATGAGGAGGAAACATGTGTTCTTAACCATATATGTGTGTGTGTTGATATATATATATATATATATATA
>ML780651.1:235277-277799 GCA_009831015.1 Picea engelmannii | reverse complement strand
CAAGGACCCTAGAGCCACAATCAAGTGTTATGAAAGGTACCAATTTAGTAAAATGAAATAAGAGTGAAGTTGCTAAGATTGAGAGAAAATCTCCACCTCTAGAACATTCTTCAATAGACCAAACTTTTCATCAATCACCAATATATATATATATATATATATATATAATCTTAAGTAACTATTCTTGTCAATGTAACATTCAATTTACGAATTGATCTAAATAATAAATAAATATTCAAAAGATGGATTTACAAGAATTATTGTTTAATGGTTCCTCAATATGTTGATTTTTTGAATTGTAAACCAAACTCCTTCTTTGCATTAACTTGTCTATCTTTAGATAGTCCACCAGTTGACCAACCTAGCAACTTCAATGGGTGATCTCTTTCCCCAAGGACCCTAGAGCCACAATCAAGTGTTATGAAAGGTACCAATTTAGTAAAATGAAATAAGAGTGAAGTTGCTAAGATTGAGAGAAAATCTCCACCTCTAGAACATTCTTCAATAGACCAAACTTTTCATCAATCACCAATAGAAAGTCAAGTATTCTGACAACCATCCAACATTAGGGTGAAAAAATCATCCTTTCTCTAGCTCAAGCATTCATTTTATAGGCTTTGTGGCTCAAGCCACTTATTCATCTCATTTAAAAATATAATTTACTAAATTATTGATTACCTATTATTCACCCTCTCATGTTTCAATCACACCCATAATTTCACAAGTAATTCCTTATTAAAAACTATAAAATAGTGATTAATATTCACCCAACTACCACATTTCCTATTTTTACTCATAGGTGTTTGCTTGATGTCCTCATATTTTCCTATTTGAGTGGGTGCACATGTAGTTACTACTTTTTTTAATTGTTAAATCTCATTTATATTGCACAAGGACACTTTATTTGTGACACTTCTATTTGAACTTTAATTATGTGTTCCTCTTTCTTCTCCTTCATTTGTGAGTGCACTAATAATTAGTTTTTAGTTAATCAAAAATATTTTATTTTCCATCTTTTGCACATTCTAGAATGAATTTTTCTTAAGTAATTTTTAAATGGACTATTTATTTCTCTTTATTATGAAATTTTCTAATCTATAAGCTCGATAAATTAATCAACCATGCATTTTTACTTTTCTCAATTAATTAAAATGCATATCCTAAATCAATCATTTACATGTAAAATCAAATATGTTTTCATGTGTACTCAACAACTATAACCAATATCAAGGGTGCCATGTTGTTCCATGCCCTTCAATAGTTACCTTTTAGTAAGTACCAAGGGTGACATGTTCATGCATGCCCTTTAGTGAGTACCAAGGGTGACATGTTCACGCATGCCCTTTAGTAAGTACCAAGGGTGACATGTTCATGCATGCCCTTCAAGCATCCGACTTTTTTCGTGGGGAAAACAGTGCAATTGTTGAAATCATGTTAATTAAACTTTGTCACTGCCTTGTTGATATACTAATGGTCAATGGGGAATAAGGATATCACCTTATTATGCACCCCTCAACTAAACCTTGTGAGTGACTAAATACACAACCTACCCTCATGGAAATGTGCAACCTCTAAGTAAAAGTGTCACTATCTTTTCAACCTAGGTCAAGGAAAAAGAGTGCTAGTAGGTGGAAATATGAATGTTGTTCCTCCTCTCCTAGTGATAATTTATACACTTCCCATTACCCATAAGTGGACTGATTGGAAAGCATATTCCATGTCCTTGCACACACTAAAATCAACGAATCAAAATGTTTCATAATCATAAATGAATTCATATCATTAACCATATAACATATTATTATACCATGACTGAATCTGGAGTCCATACAATGTTGATGCATTCCCACATTAATGTACACATGTGGCTTCCCTGTCACACTAGGAAAACCATCAGTAGCATTTGTAAGTTAATGTATCTAAAACATTTTCATTTCAATGTATCATTATCATATGAGTCAACAATGTCAATTTATTCATATCAATGTACATTTTATCCATCAATGTTATCAAATCAATATTTGAATAAAATACATTCAACATTGTCAATCAAATCTAATCAAAATAATCAAAGAGTTTGAGTTTCATCGTCATAACATAAGTCAATAAACTGGGTCATTTTGAAAACAAAATTCTATCAAATAATAAGATCTAATCTATCAAAATAGTCTAAACAAATGGGGCACTATAGTCAAAGTTATGTATATTAATAATGTGTTATAGAAATCGTTAATTGCAAATAAATAAACAAAGAAGTAAGGTGAGAGTAAACTTTACCTATGTAAATTATCTCTATTATTAAATGTTAGTATTGATTGTAGGTAAATTAGATTACTTTGAGGGAAGTGTTGTTATATTATTTAAGTGTGATATAATATCATATATGTTTATAAAATAAACAGCATTGATCTCTATCACAAATATGCATTCTCAAATCATGACAACTCACAAAATAATTATATGGGTAAACCCATTATTTCAACACCTCATGTTAGACACAAAATAAATTTAAAAACATGAAATGTTTAACATCACCTTTGTAAAAATTCCTGAAGGAAATGAAAATAATGCATTCTATCAAGGAGGAATGATAGTAGGAATGAGGCTTCTTCTACAGCAGTAGTGGGTGATCATGGAGGAATGAATTCAAACATAGGGGATTATTTCATGGGCTCTACTTCCAACAACTGATTGAGCAACTAATTTAAAATGGAATTTGTAGCCCAACAACTTCACCAAGAGATTCTATAGATACAATGCAAAAATTAAGATAAATTCTAGGTATCTAGCTAACAATTCACATTTTCTTGTGTGCAAATAACAATTCAATGTAGGTAATGAAGCCAAGAAAATTATGTGTGGCTACATTTAAGATTCAGATTGTATTCTTCCCTAGCTATTTGAGAATAATTCGTGTCTTTCTTGTATCTAAGGATTGTTGAGTGAGGTTCCAGAAACTGCAAAGACCAAATCTTCATCTAGGGGAAACAATTCTACTTCCTTCCCCCCCAACTCCTTCAACACCAGTCAACCTCGATGATGCATGCATATTAGAGAATGACTGAGTTTTGAAGCATGCAAAGACTAGGTTGAGGTATTATAGGCCATGCAGAAGGTGAGGGGGGTAAAAAGGATCCCTAAATAAGTTTCCAAGTTTAACCAAGTAAGAAAGAAAAGTATCTACCCAAGTCATGCCCCCTTTTCATCTTATGTATGCTCTACAATATATTCATATAAAAAATGAGTCAAGAGTTTGTCAATTGTTTCTTTCATAGGGCAGGTTATAGTTTCTTCATAGAAAAGTCTCATGTTTCATTTCATAAGTGAGAAAGATGATATTCTTAGTTGGAATCTCACAAGGATTGTTAGTCCACAAGATTGTGAGCCCACACGTCTATTGGTTCCCCACCCTAGGGTGAGGATTTTTTGTTCAAAAATGACACAACCAAGGGTTGATAATGCTATATGATACATGCAGGTGAAAAAATTAGTTTGCATCCATAACTTTCACTATGTTCTATTGCAATTTCAAGCATAGATAAGTATAAGACTAAAATACATGTACGCAAATATACACTAATATTTTGTTTAGGAATTATTTACATACTATTGATGTTGATTTATGTGACGTACCCGTCACTAGAAAACCCAAAGATTTGCTCCGAAGACGATCTATAATGTACCCATTGATCTAGGTACCTCAATAATTCTAATTCTTCATGGATATCCAATTTATGATACCAATTAATTAATAAAGAAACATGATAACAACACATGCAATAATCATGAATCATTCTTAACTATAAAATAAAATAATAACATGCCATGCACAGCATTAACAACAAACATGCATAGTATAAACATATCTCAGAGATAATAAATACACAGTGGAATACAAGTTACAGAGAAAACACAGAGCGTACTAATATTTAAATAAACCATTCACCAATTGGTTGAAAATTCCATATGTTCCACCTGACCATAGACACTTTTATTCTAAATATCAACAGTAGGTCACCCCCGAGCCAAGGCTATGAATCCAAAAGGAAGGTCCTAGGATGACTCTAAACACACAACAGTTAGTTACCAAGATCTCATGGTTTTCCGAACCACACAACAGTCCTATTTTACCAACTCTCTTCCCCTTTAGTCTACACAACCCAAAGAAACGAACCCATTTCTCTGCAATGAAGTCCCTCAAGTCATTCCACTTCTTTTCTAGGGATCCATTTCTATTGGTCAGGAAATTGCAATGTCGGAAACCAAGGATTCTTAGCTATGGACAGTTATTTCACAACTACCATAATTCTCATGCACACAAGCATCCATTCCTTTATGGAATAATCAACAGTTACTTACAGCCGACGGGAAAAGGATCTTCTCTTCCCATAATTCATTTCCCATTCCCTACCAAGAGAAATAATGAATAAGGAACAAGGAACTATTGTTGAACCCCCAAACAACCAAAAACAGGGTTTATATAATTACATGCAATAAAGAACCACATGGTCTTCCCCAAGAAGCTCATGTAACTACTTTTCCCAACTAAAACAAATGTGGGTAAATAAAATATAATAAAAAGACTTATCCCCTTTATCCCCCTCTCTCCTCGAATCATATCCCCCTATCTATGTCCTTGTCTATCTTGCAGCCATCGATGTATTTTATTAACATAATCAAAGTATTACATTTATAGGAACTCTAACCTTTCCAACTTTACACCCACTCCATCCTTTCATCAAATAAGAAAAAATACATCATTAATCTGAGGGCTCAAAACTGGGGTATCACATTCCCCTCCCCCCTATTTTGGCACCGTCCTCGGTGCATATACAAAAGAGAAATCAAAATTTCAAATATCTTCAAAAGTCGTGGGTAATCTTCCTGCATGGAATCCTCATGCTCCCAAGTAGCATCTTTAGGACCGTAGTAGTTCCATTCAACCTTTACCAATCCTATGGCTTGATTATGAAGCAATTTGACCTTCAGGTCCAATATGCGCACCAAATGGACCTAAAAGTCTCTTTCACGCTCCACCTGAATCAAATTTCAATCAAGAGCATGGTTAGGATCATGCACATACTTTCTCAGCAGAGACATGAAATACATTATGCACATTCATGGAAGTGGGAAATGAAAGTTGTTGGACAGTTGATTGTCATTGATGTCAACACTCAAAGCGTTCGAGATACCCCAGAGTTGTGAACAAGATTGATGGTGAGTTAGTTTTCATTCAAGTCAATGAGAATGGTTGATTTCAACTGATGTGACGGGTGTATTTGGAGAAGTCTCCAAATCGGTCCCCTTATGGCGTAGCTCTAAGCATGGCCCTCATGAGAAGACGCTTTGAATAAGTCTACAATAAACCCATAGGCGTGGTCATGAATCTCGAGGTTGTTTGGGGAATAAGGACATGAAGGACAGTGTAAATGCAGGTAACATGGTAATAGATGGATATTCCTTATCATGTTTCTGGTGATAGGTGGTACACCATGTGGTTCCTCACGGCTGAGGAGTTATCACATTGTGAAGTTAGAAGCCCTAAAGAATGGTCAAGAAGCCCCTAGTTGGTTACAAGCCTTTAATGAAAGGGTAAAGTGGTTGAAAAAAGAAACGTCAAGAAGCCCCTAAGATTAAGGAAAGAGGTTACCCAGAAAACGTATAAATACACCTCAAGGAGTCATTCACAAGTACATTCACAAACACTTTCATTAGATATCTATCTTGTGAGAAAGTGATATTTCGGCTAGTTTGCGATGGTGAAATATGAGGTAGCGACAAGTGAGAAGTGTGAAATTTTTAAGGTTTCAAAGGAGAGAAAGAAGATCTAAGGAAACCCTATTTTGGTTGACCCCAGTGGGTCATACCACTAGTGTCCCATGAGGCATCCCCGCAGGTTGCCTAGGGCATGTCACACGAGGCCCCGGGTGACAGGCAGTCTTTGTCCCGCGAGGACAAGACAAAATTGGGGAGAATTTTGGTACCATGATGTTGAAGGTTGTGGAAGAGTTACAGGTCAGTATTATAGTACAACAGGTCAGCTACAGGTTAAAGGTGCACTCATGTGATTATTTCTTATGCTTGGTTATGGTATGGTACATACTTGAGAGGCATGTTTTATTGATGGTATACCTTGGTGATGTTATGGCACATTGATTAGAATTATTAGTGACTATCTTAGTATTTGGTTTGGTTACCTGGTGATGATGCTATGGTAAATGATTGAGGCTTGTTCTTGGTATACTCTTGAAGCATTGGCATATGGTGTATGGTTGTTATGTTAGAGACCTATCATTGATATTGATACATTGTTGAGGAATACACTTGGTATATGGCAGCACATGTATGAGATACATCTGTTGGTGATGTTGGTACTTGGTTGAGGTACATCTTTGATAGTACTTACTTCGTATATCTTATGGTTTATGGTGTATGACGTGATTGAGTGATATGGTATATGGTTGAGATACATTGTTGGTACATGGTATGGTACAAGTGTTGATGTACATGTTTGATACATGGTATGGTACATGATTGATACTTGGTATGGTGTTGATGCACATGATTGATAGTTGAGGTACATGGTATAGGTGTCAATGCATGGTTGATGCACTTATTGTGGTACAGGTTTTGGTGCATTGTTGATGCTTGGTATGGTAAAAGTTAATGGTTTGGTACATGCTTTGGTACATGGTTGAGACACATATCTTGTGATGCTATGTTGGTGATCTTGGTGCATGCTTGGTAGAGGCATGTGGTGGTGATGTTGGACATCTAGTTGAGAGGTGTCCTTGGTATAGGATCCATTTGAGAGGAATTGGTTTAGTATCGATGATAGTGATGGGTTGGATAGGTTGATCAGTGACAGGTTGATGTGATAGGTTAGATACAGTGACAGGTTGGATACTGTAATAAATTGTCATATTATAGGTTGATGTGACAATGGCAGTGATAGTGAGAGTGGAAGTGACAGTGGTGGTGATTGTGGTAGTGATAGTTGGTCTACATTTATATTTCAAGGTGGTAGGATGGGGCAAGGAAAGGGGGTTTTAGCCTCCTTTCGGTTGGAGCTGGAGAATAGGGTAGTTGGAGCTTCCTTCAAGTTGGATCCTGAGAATCAAGGGGTTGTAGCCTCCTTCTGGTTGGAGCCAAATAATTCAGGGAGTTGTAGCTTCCTTTAGGTTGGAGCTTGAGAATCAGGCAGTTGTAGCCTCCTTCTAGTTGGATCCATAGAATTCAGGGAGTTGTAGCTTCCTTTAGGTTGGATCCTGTAAATAGGGGGTTGTATCCTCCTTCCAGTTGTAGCTGGAGAATTGGGAAGGTGGTGCTTCCAATGAATGTATTCTTTTGATATATAACAAAGCATTATGTGGTTTTCTCACATTTGGGTTCCCACGTCAATTTTGGTGTACTGTATATTTGATGTGATGTTGTTGATGTGATATCTTATGTTTATATGTTCATGATATACTGGATGCAATCATAGATGATATATTGTTGATAAAGTTGAAGATTATATATTGTGGTCAAAAGTGGTAAAATTGTTCATATTGATTCACGCCCCTCTCTCAGTATTCCAACAATTGGAATCAAAGCAGGTTCCTTTAGGAAACAATTTGACCACTGGAAGGAAGATCATGGAATACACTATGTTTGGGGTACCACAGTTTGATGGTTAGAATGGTCAAAAATTTGAAATTTGGAGTATCAGGATGAAAACATTTTTAGAGAAACGGGGGTATGATGCTTAGAAATCAATTTTAACAGGATACATCGCTACAAAGAAACCAAAGATTGCATCCAAGAAGGAATTGAAAAGAAACAACAAAATATAAATGTATTTCATCTGGGAAGGATTACATGATCTGGTAAGAGAGAAAGTTCAAAAATTTTCATCAGCTAAAGAACTTTGGGATAAGCTACGAAATCTCTATTTTGAGGAATCTCCCATCACAAAGTCAGATTCTATTAAATAAAGTGCAGGTACAAAACAAGAAGAAATATGATCATCATGTCAGATAGATTCAGAAGAAGAAGATTGTGAATAAGGCATAGTAGACCTTAAATCATAATTAATTAGTGCTTTAGAAGAATTAATGAAAGGAAGGAAGAAAAACAGGTCTCTTGAAGAACAATTAGTCAAGAAGAATTATCAAGAAAGTTCTGAAGAATCCCAACAGGTCATCGTTAATCTAAAAGCTCAGTTGGGAGAATCCAGAAGGATTGAAGAAACATACCATAGTCATATACAAGAGAAGTAGTGTTTGGAATCCGAAATAGTAGCACAAAAAAAGGAAGCAAAGAAGAGAGAGAATATTTTGATATATCATCTCGATGAAATATCAGAGGACTTAAACAAACTTGAAGAAGAATTTAGTTAAGAAGAAAGAAGACTTGAAAAGGAAATCATCACTTTGAAGACCCAACTCGAAGAAGCAAAGAGAACAGAAGAATTCATGAAGATCCAGATGATGTAGAAATAAGAACATTGTGAGAAGCTTGAAGAAGAAGTTGTCACATTAAGGGTTAAAGTTGTCAAGCTTAGCAAGAATGTTGAAGAGAAAGAAAGCTCCACATCATAAAAAAAGAAATTTGAAGAGAAAGAGTACAGGTTACCAAAAAGGAAGAATGAAGATAAGACTAAGAGTTATGTAGAAGTCATCAAAAGCTCTATCAAGAAGAAAGAATGCAAGCCCTCCAAAGAGAATATTCCATAAATGAAGAAGACTCGAGAAGAAGACTACAAAAGAGATGGATATCAAAGAAGACCTTCCACTTCCAGGTATCAAATAAGATTCAATCATGATTAAGGTCATCCAAGGCAGGAATTCAAAAGGACTACACCACAAAGAAGATCATTCACTCCTAGGTATGTAAAAATAAATTATGGTCATTTTTTAATTGTACTAACTTTGGACATAAAGTTGTAGATTGTGGGGATTATGGAAGAAATGTTCAAGCAAAAAATGTTTATGTGGCCCCACATAACATTGAATGTTACAAATTACACAATTATGGTCACATAGCTCGGAATTGTAGAAGCATGATAGAGACTTCCATGAAATAAAACATCGATGTCAAATACACAAAGTTTTGGAGAAGAAAAGAAATACAAGAAGAGCAGGTGAATAAAGATCAAGTCCCAAAGATCGTAGGATTTGAAGTAGTGCGAGAAAGAAAAGAAGAGAAGGTGAATAAAGAACAGGTCCAAGAGATTGTACTTTCAGGAATTGTATTACAAGATCATAATCAATACACAAGAAAAAAGGAAGAAGTCAGAGTTCAGAAAGATGATGAATCTACAGAAGAAGAGGAAGATTACTCTGCATCAGAGTGGGTATTTTTCTGAGCCAACCAGTTTGGAGACTCCCAATAAATATGAATATTGAATAGGGGGAGTCGGTGCAGTAGCTACCACAAATCAAATAACATCCTTCGAGCAGATTGAGGTTTTTGCAGAGATAGATTTAGAGCAGTCATATAGTAGAAGTACAGAATGACAGATTGATCGATTGAGAAGCAGTATTCTCATGTAGATGTCAGAGGAATATCATTGACACACTTTATAGGAATGGATATATTCATTACAGGTTCGAGGATGTATTGCAGATCAGTGGACATATTTTATTCAATATGAGAAATAGGAATATGTGATTATCATTTCCAATAGAGAATCCTTTATGATAGTACAATGACAGATGGGTCAGGATTTTTGACAGTTGAGTAGAAGAGTTATGGACAACTTATGACATATGGACAGAGATGGATGTATGAGATCATTGGAAGGTCTAGACAGATATATGACAGATCATATTTACAATTGGAATCAGTGGAATCAATCGGTCACAAGAAGACAAGTAGTAAAAGGCATAGTAGAATAAGGAAAGAGAATCCTTCAACAGAAGTTATATCATCAGAGGGACATTGTTGAACAGTATGGTCATTAATGTTTAAACAATGAACATGATAGATCATTTGAAGACAAGAAATTTTGAATGCTTTTATATATGTCAGATAATTACAAGAGGAAGCACCAATGGACAATTAGAAGCACTGGAAAAGAGGAAAGGAAAATTATACAAGAAGTAGTACGTTGATCAACATGATCTTTTTCAAAGAAGTAAAGGGAAGAGAAATCATTAGAGAAATAGATCAGGAAATAAAGGTTATAAGCATGTAAATAGGGGGGGACATACCGACAAGGGGATTTATCCTTTTTCCCATGATGTCAAAGGGAGAGAAAGTGAAAGGTCATAAGAGAAAGAGTCAAGTGCAGGTATACTTTCAGGGGGATTCACTCTTTGCTATTAAAAGAGAATAGGAACTAGGAGAAAAACATGTGAAGAGAAATAACAGAAGCATGAAGACAAGGGGAGAAACCCCAAGGAGAGATAACCTTTTCCATTGATGTCAAAGGGGAAGAGAGAGAAACATTGATGAGCAGCGATGATCAAAGGGGGAGCATGAGTATTGAAGTATGAGTGTTTCCATCAATGTTGGTGTTTCCATAAATTCCAAAAGAGGAGATTGTTGGATAGTTTATTTTCATTGATGTCAACCCTCAGAGCATTCGAGATACCCCAGAGTTGTGAATGAGATTGATGGTAAGTTAGTTGTCATTAATGTGAACGATAGTGGTTTATGTCAACAGATGTGATGGGTGTATTTGGAGAGGTCTCCAAAGTGGTCCCCTTGTGGCATATCTCTAAGTATGTCCCTCATGGTATGACGCTTTGAAGAAGCCTACAAGAAACCCATAGGTGTGGTCATGAATCCCAAGGTTGTTTGGGGAATAAGGACATGAAGGAAAATGTAAATGTAGGTAACACAGTTATAGATGGATATTCCTTATCATTTTCTTTTTGGTGATAGGTTATACACCACGTGGTTCCTCACAGTTGAGGAGTTATGTCCTTGTGAAGTTAGAATCCCCAAAGAATGGTCAAGAAGCCCCTAGTTGGTTACAAATATTTAATGAAAGGGTAAAGTGGTTGCAACAAGAAAAGTCAAGAAGCCCCTAAGATTAAGAAAAGAGGTTACCTAGCAAAAGTATAAATACACCTCAAGGAGTCATTCACAAGTACATTCACATAGACTTTCATTGAATATATATCTTGTGAGAAAGTGATATTTTGGATAGTTTGCGACGATGAAATTTGAGGTAGAGACAAGTGAGAAGTGTAGGAGTTTATGGGTTGCAAAGGAGAGAAATACAATTTGAGGAAACCCTAGTTTGGTTGACCCATGTGGATCAGACCACTAGTGTCCCACAAGGCATCCTCATGGGTTTCCTATGGCATGTCACACGAGGCATCGCATAACAAGTAGTATTTTTCCTACGAAGACAAGACAGAATTGGGGAGAATATTGGTACTGGGTTGTTGAAGGTTGTGGAAGAGTTACAGTCCAGTATTACATTACAGTAGGTCAAATACAAGTTATAGGTACACTCATGTCATTATTTATTATGCTTGGTTATGGTATGGTACATACTTGAAAGGCATGTTTGGTTGATGGTGCACCTTGGTGATGTTATGGTATATTGATTAGAATTATCAATGGCTATGTTAGTATTTGGTTTGGTTACATGGTGATGATGCTATGGTACATGCTTGAGGCTTGTTCTTGGTATACTCTTAAAGCATTGGCATATGATGTATGGTTGGTATGTTAGAGGCCTATCATTGATATTGATACATTGTTGAGGAATACACTTGGTATATGGAAGCACATGTATGATATACATCTCTTGGTGAAGTTGGCACTTAGTTGAGGTACAAAATTGATAGTACTTACTTAGTATATATTATGGCATATGGTGTATGGCATGAATGAGTGATATGGTGTATGATTGAGATACATTGTCGGTACATGGTATGGTACAGGTGTTGATGTACATGGTTGATACATGGTATGTACAAGTGTCGATGTACATGGTATGGTACAAGATTGATATGTGGTATGGCGTTGATGTACATGATTGATAATTGAGGTACATGATACATGTGTCTATGCATGGTTGATGCACTTCTTTTGGTACAGGTTGTGGTACATGGTTGATGCTTGGTATGGTATAGGTTGATGGTTTGGTACATGGTTGAGACACATATCGTGTGATGGTATATTGTTGGTGATACTGGTACATGCTTTGTAGAGGCATGTGGTAGTGATGTTGGACATCTAGTTGAGAGGTGTTTGTGGTATATGATCCATGTGAGAGGATCTGGTTGAGTATCGATGATAGTGACAAGTTGGATAGGTTGATCAATGGCAGGTTGAGGTGACAGGTTGGATATTGTAACAGATTGATAGACTACAGGTTGATGTGACAGTGGCAGTGGCAGTGATAGTGACAGTGGTAATGACAATGGAAGTGATTGTGGTAGTGACAGCTAGTCTACATTTATATTTCAGGGTGATAGGACGGGGCAAGGAAATGGGGTTTTATACTCCTTCTAGTTGGATCTGTAGAATCAAGGAGTTGGAGCTTGAGAATCGGGGGGTTGTAGCCTCCTTCTGGTTGGAGCCAAATAATTTAGAAAGTTGTAGCTTCCTTCAGGTTGGAGCCTAAAAATTGTGGGGTTGTAGCATCCTTCTAGTTGGAGCCAAAGAATTCAGGGAGTTGTAGCTTCCTTCAGGTTGGAGCCTAGAAATAGGGGGTTGTATCCTCCTTTCAGTTGTAGCTGGAGAATTGGGAAGTTGGTGCTTCCAATGAATGTATTCTTTTGATATATAAGAAAGCATTTTGTGGTTTTCTCCCATTTGGGTTTTCACGTAAATTCAGGTGTATTGTGTATTTAATTTGATGTTGTTGATGTGATACTCTTATGTTTATATGCTCATGATATATTGAATTCAATTATAGATGATACAATGATGATATATTGTTGATAAAGTTGAAGATTATATATTGTGGTTAAAAGTGGTAAAAGTACCCATACGGATTCACCCCCCTCTCTCAATATTCCAACACAAGCATGTATACGATTGGCCCTATTATGTCCAATATCTCAAATGGACCACAGAATATGGCTACTAGATTTATACAATTTCCCAACATTAATGAGCTCTTCTTGGGCTTCACTTTCAAAAGAACATGCTCTCCCACTTTAAATCATCTAGTTATCTTATTATTATCTGCAAAACTCTTTTTTTTATCTTGTGATAACTTCAAATTCTATTTAATTTTAACCATCTGGTCTCCCATATCCTTGACCAATTATGGCCCAAGTACCACTCTATCTGTTGGGTTATCCCAACTCACTGGAGTATTGCATTTTCTACCATATAAAGCTTCAAATGGGATCATCTTCAATGAAGCTTGATGCCCATTATTGTACGCAAACTCAACCAAATTCAAGTAATCTTCCCACTTAGATGGTTTATCTATCACATACATTATCAACATGTCTTCAATCACTTGGTTGAATCTCTTTATATTCTCATCTGGTTGTGGATGATATGTTGTACTAAAATCCAGATTTGTACCAAATCCTTTAAATAATTCCCTCCAAAATTTTGAAGTAAACTTTGTATCTCTATCTGAAACAATTTCCTTAGGTATTCCATGTAACCTAGCAATTTCCTTCATGTAAATTTCTGCAATATTAGTTGTTGTATGAGTCATCTTTACTGGAAAAAAATGAGCAGCCTTTATCAATCTATCCACCACTACCATTATTGAATCATGTTGCCTTGTTGTCCTGGTCAATTTAGTAACAAAATCAATGGTTACCACTTCTCATTTCTTCTCTGGAATTGGAAATGGTTGTAGCAAACTCGTTGGGTGTCTATACTCAACTTTCACTCTATGGCATTCCATACATTTGGCAATATTATCAACAACATCCTTCTTCATTCTTGGACAAAAGTATTGGCTTCTTATTGGTGCATTTTTTTCTAGTAACCAAGATGTTTGGCATATGGAACATTATGCATTTCTTTTAATACAAAATTCCTAAGTTCTCCAAAATTAGGAACATAAAAAAAAATTATGCATAACTACTCCATCTTCCTTTATCTTATACTCTTTAAATGTTTGTTGTACATTTTCTTGTTGTAAGATTTTTTTTATTTGTAGGTAATGATAGTCTATAACAACAACATCTAAAATTATTCTCTCTAAATTTGATTGATTCATACTAATGGTTGTAGCATGCATGAGATGTACTCTTCTACTGAATGCATCAACAACTTTATTTTCCTTTCCTTTGATATGCTTGATTTCAAAGTCGTGCTTACTTAAAAATTCTATCCATCTTGTTTTCCTGGTATTTAAAGTTGGTTTCTAAAAAATATATTTCAAACCACTATGATTTGTCCTTAATTCAAATTTATTCTCCATGAGATAATGCCTCCACATATTCAATGCATGAGTTATGGCAACAAGCTCCAAATCACGTGTGGCATAATTCATCTCATGTTCTTTAATCTTATTGGACTCATAGCTAATGACATTTCCATTCTGACTGAGGACTCCAGTAAGTCATTTGCATGCATTTGTGCATACCACAAAATTTTTATTTGGGTTAGCAATCTTCAAAATAGGTGCACTAATAAGTAACTCTTTCAACAAATTAAAAATTTATTCTCACTCTATTTTCCATTCAAACTTGATTCCCTTCTTTTGTAAAGAGGTGATGGGATGAGAAATTTTAGAGAATTCGTCTATAAAACTCTTGCAGTATCTAGCTAATCCCATGAAATATCTTACTTCTGAAACATTTCTTGGTGTTGGAAATCCTTTGATGGCTTCAATCTTCTCTGGATTTATTGTTATACCTTCCTCTAAAATAATGTGCCCCAAATAATGGATCTACTTTTGGTAAAAAGAACACTTGTTTAACTTGGCATATATTTGATGTTCCCTTAGAAATTTCAGCAACAATCTCAAATTATTGTCATGCTCTTCCTTTGAGTTAGAATAAATAAGTATGTCATCCAAGAACACAATGACAAACTTATCCAGATAAGTTATGAATATGCCATTCATTAAGAACATAAATATGGGTGGTGCATTGGTTAGTCCAAATGACACCACTACAAATTCATAATGTCCATACCTGGTTCTAAAAGTTGTCTTACTGATGTCTTCTTACTTGATTCTCACCTGGTGATATCTTCTTATTTTTTTAAATAAAAAGGGGTGGATCCTATTATATTAACATAAAGATCATACAGTAACTGTTGATGATGCCAGTTGTCCCGCCTAAATAGGAAACCGGGACAGCTAGAAATCCTGTGCCAAGTGTTACTCTGTTATCAAAATAAACATGGAAATGCCCTGCCCGAAGGAAACCAGGGCTATCATACTAATAAGTTTCAAAAAGTATGCCATATCTAGATGTAAAGAAACTGAGCAAGCTAACTGAACTAGAGCTATATACAGAGCAACAGAGGTACCCCTAACCGAAAGCTTCATTGAACCGTTTTACCCGTGCGCTTCCTCTCGCTCCTCTGTTGTCGCCAGCCTGCTGGAAGCAAGTACGTCTGCGCACACATCGGGCATTGCCGCTGTGGAAGATTATTGGAGTGGGCCGCAAAGAGCATGTCCAGCCTTTGGTCAATCCTGGCGAGGCGAAAAACTTGGTCATCCATTAGACTCCTGAGCTCGAAGATGAGTGGAAGGTGCCATAATTCGGAGAAGGATGGCTGCTCCAGCCCACCGCTGACGTCGGATGCTTGTTGCCTGGAGTCCATCGCTGCTTTGGTTGGAAGCTCCAGTGGCGTCACCATCCCTATGGTGTCGTCGAGAGGGGTTTCCTTCTCCACAAAACAGGTTGGGAAGAAGTCCTTCGAGCTGTTGGCATTGAAGTTCTGCAGGGTGTCCTCAGGCGGAAGCTTGTTTTCCTTTTCGAATTCAATTGAGGGGTGGCTCTGCATGGCTTCCTCCAAACTGATTTCCTCTACGTACGCCATGGGAGGTGTCCATGGTCTTCTTCTGCATCGAGTGGATGCTATGGAAAGTGCCCATTCAAACTTGCTTTGTCGTTGGCGCCGGGACTCAGCCCTGTACCAAGCAGCCCCTCTGCGTGATTTCCCTCTCATCCTTCGCATGGTGGAGACCCTGGAAGGGACTAGGGTTCCTGTCGAGTTGGCTTCTCTTCTCTAGAGCTTCAGCGGGGCCCTGAGTTTCTGCTCCGAAGGAGTATGCTACGGATGCGCTGGTGGAGTGAACACTGCAAGGAGCCAATGTTTCTTTGTGCAATTCATCCCTATGATAATGCGCAATACTACCGTGACCGCCAAAGCCATTAAGGCTTGGTGTTGGGTGCTCTGGAGACTGGTACAAATCCCTCACGCGAGAGGGCTCATCATGTGGAGGTGGCTGCTGCGAACCATGGCGAATTAATGGCAGAAGGGCGCTCGTCGGTTGATGCATTAATAGTGCGTCCCGGCGGAAGCCCGCGTGTCCTTTGATGGCTTCGTGGCACCCCATCCGGGAGCTCACCTGGTGATATCTTGATCTCAAGTCTATCTTTGAAAATTTATTTCTTCCTCTTAGCTAATCAAAGATTCCATCAATTCTGGGTAGAGGGTAATTTTTCTTCATAGTGCCTTTATTCAACTGTATAAAGTCAATGCATAATCCCAATGTTCCATCCTTATTTTTAGCAAAGAGTATTGGTGCTCCCTAAGGTGAAACACTTGGGTGTATGTACGCTTTCTTCAACAATTCTTCTAGCCACATTTGCAATTCTTTTAATTCTGGTGTACTCATTCTGTAAGGATTTTTTACACTAGGGAAGCTCCTGATACAGTATCAGTAGAGAAATATATATCCCTATTTGGTGATAATCCTATTATTTCTTGGAATACATCCTCAAACTCTTGCAATACTAAATAATCTTCAATACTTGACCCTTTGGTATTTTTTGGCTCCTCCACATGAGCTGCATACAATTGACATCCTTTTTGTAAACATCTCTTCAGTTGTAAGGATGAAATATCCCTAATAGAAATGGGTCTTGGAATTCCTTTCAAATTGCTCTATTTTTCTTCTTCATCAAGACATGTAAATGTCTTTTTATGGACATATAGGACAACATGATGCTTGTCTAATCAATCCTTTCCAATTTGAATATCATAATATCTTAATGGTATGATATTCAAATCATCATTAGTATTCACTCCATTCAAATTTATTAGACAACCTCTGATTGTCTCATTGATCCTTCTTTTGGTCCTAGTGGCTAGCTTAACCAAACCTAATTTTCCAAGCTTAATTTTCTTCAAATTAAATATGTCCACTATTTTAGGATCAATGTAACTATGGCTTGCTCTTGAATCAATTAAAATAACAATAGGTTGATTAATGATATTACCTTCCACCTCAATCAAATGGAATTGGTGATCTATTTGTCTATCTTCCAAGGTTACATATATTCTTGGAACATTTCTTCCCAAGTCTTCTACTATAGTAGCCTCTTGGATGTTGTGCAATGTCCTCATCTTGTCTTCTCTATGAGGGAAATCCTTGTACATGTGATCTTCTTCACATATTTGACATTTGATTGGTGGTCTTCCCCTTTTTTCTCAAGGAGTAATCCCTCTTGGATTCATTCTTAGCAGGTTGATCTTGTTGATCTGTATTGGGACTGCTTCTATTGAAATGAGGTTCGAATCCCTTCCTTCTCTGATCAAATTTCTCCTTCTTCTTATCCTTCCAAGATTTATGCAAACATTCTCTGCCCTTTCCTTGATCATATAGGTACTTAGCCTTTCTAATGGTCTTTGTCAAATTTTTGGGCTCATCATATTGAATCTTGTATTTATAGAAGTATGGAAGTCCACTCATAAACCTCTGTATCTTCACATTTTCATCCTTGATAAACCCTGCATACTTCATCAATCCCAAAAAATTATTTTCATATACTCTCATCGTGCTTCCTAACCTGAGTTCAAATAACTCTTGCATCTTCTAGTAATAATAGTGCTCGAAATTATACTCCTGAAAACATTTCTTGAACTACTTCCAAGTAATATTGCTTTCATTAATGTGCTCAACTTTCTTCAACTGATCCCACCAAATAACATATTTTCCATGCAAATGGTATATGGAAATCCTATCTTGTAGGTTAGATGAGTAGTTCTGCAACTGAAAATACTTTATGATTCCAAGAAACCATGATTTAGCATCATCTTCATTTTCTCTTTCACCATTAAATGATGGTGGCTTAAGCTTCCTATGCTCTCCTTTCAAAATATCCAACTCATATCTTCTTCTCTGATTCCTGATAGGAGACACTTTTGGACTGCTCCCTGAATATTTAGATGCATAAAACTTTCTTGTTGAGTAGGGAGGTGGTTGATGTCTATGACTTATACTAGCACTTCTTGAGTGATCAGTTCTTCTGTATTTATCTCTTCTTTCATAACTTCTACCTTATTTCCCATGTCTTGAGCCTAATCGATTCTTTGCTTGTTTATGCAATTGATTTAGGCTTTGCATCATTTGAGCATTTATTTGATTCTTCTCCTCCTGTGCTCTCATTATCCTTTCAATATCATTTCTATAACTTTTCACTTCCATTCTTATAATTCTCATAGTCTCCACCAACTTTGTTGGTTCCACTCTGCTCCTATGTCTGTTAGATTATGTTTTAGCATTTCCCACATTGATATTTTGGCCTTCTACTTCTCTCTCATTATTGTTGGCTTGTTGTGCATCCTCCATGAATCTGATATGAAGTCATGGGATTGAATTGATCTACTTATACCTCTAAATGTACAAGAAACCATTTTTGTTATAATTATACATATTATAGAAATCTTGTCAATTAATGCTACAGGTCCTTTTTATGCTCAATTCATGAAGAAATATGTTACACTTCTCCAAATTCTGATAGTTCCAAATTTTTCTCTTTTGCATCATATTTCCAATGACTATTCTTATGCCCCAATCTAATCTTTGAGCTTAAAGTTATGTCTTCCTAAAAAAATCCATTTTCACCCCATTTGTGCATTTTCTTCACTGGTGTAATTTTACTGGAAGGCCAACTTTTGTCTACTGCAAAAGAAAATCCATAAAGAACCAAGAAAACTTTTGTACCTGGCACTGATATTAATAATAAATTTGAACACAAATAAACCTTCATATTAGCAATCTTTTTCTCTAGTAATATTCTACAGCAATTTGGAATTTGCAACTTTGTCCTTTTTACAATTTTTCCAAACTTAAATTTATAGCAAAGCTAGCTATCTCCCAAAATATGCACTTCTAAAAAAAATTACTAAACCAAAATTGTATGTGATCCAGGATATTTTCATCAAAGTGACTTATAAAGAATTGTATTAAATGAGCATAAATTAAAGTGCACCATTAAAGAAGGAAAATCTCAATAATGAAGAGACATAAGCATCAAATCTGAACACAAAAACTTGATAACGGAGTTCGTCCCTGGTGGACTATGTCTCCGAGTCCTACTGTCAAATGGGTAGGCCTTTTTATTAACTCGGCAAAATAATTTGGCAAAATACATAAGTATACCTCATTCTGGAATTAGGGTACAGAAACTTTGCTCAGATCAGAAAACAGAAAGCACCATTGAATTTTTGGTGTCGAATTACCCAAAAATGACTATCTCCATGCCTCAATCCAACTCTAGCACTCCCATACCCTTGAGAAATATCATCTTGGTTTTTGTGTCTGCTCCCTGCATTTAATTCTATGTACTGCATCTCGGTTTTTGTGCCTGGTTGTACCGTCGCACACCCTCCTTCCTCCATTCGTGGGTAGACTCGGCTTATGACCAAAAAGCGGGGCAGAATACACACGGTAGTCCATTGGCCCAATGGTGCAAAGCTATAGTTAAGGAGTTTGCATGGGGGGAGGTCCCGGGGTCGAGTCTACAGGCCTCCCATTTTGGGTTGTTGTTATATATATATATATATATATATATATATATATATATATATATGGAGTGGTAGTTCACCAAATTTGGAGGTGGTTTATATTTGTCGGAGGATTTCGTTTGGTCACCAGATCTGGTGGGGCTCCGCTAGATTTAGCGGGCTCACCTTTTTTGTTTTTGAAATTCGGTTCTCGGGCCCTCATTGGGCATTTTCCCACTGCCACGTGGCAGTCCATGACTGGGCCATGTGGCAGCCAATCATTGGGCCACACCAACCACCTGCACAATCACCTGTCATGTCACCTGCCACATCAGATTCCACATCATTCTGCCACATCACCATATGGTCTGCCACATGGTTGGACATACTACCACGTGGCACTTTTCATTGGTCCATGGATTGACCCGAAAAATCCAAAAATGAGTGACACGTGGCAACCTATGGTGTTGCCACGTCACCATACTGACATTAGCATGAAACGTTTCACCTCCTATGTGTGCCACGTACATTGTATGAATTCTAACATCATCTATATTGATGCTTATGTTAGTAGTATGGATGTTGACTCATCCTCTGTTAACTGGGCTAGGTTGACCAAACTTTGATCGTGAATATCTTTCAATCCGTAACTTTGTTTGACAAGTTGTTTATGTCGTTGGAAATCTTGCAACGCGCTCTTTGTGATAATGCCCCTTTCACTGAGTTTTGAGGACTTTCAATTTTTTCCCTTTCTCTGTCTATTGAGGCCATTGTGAGCTTCTTGAGTTGCTTCTGCGAATTCTGATCTGTCCTTAGTCTTCTCTAGATCCTTTTTGGATCACGCCTTCCCACTAAGAGCCTTTTGAACCACCAAAATCTTTCATCAATCAATAGATAAGTGAGGGAAGAGTTCCCTCACCTTGTTTTTCACAATCCACTTTGCCTTGCTTGGATGTGTGCCCTTTAAACCTACTCGAAGATAAAAAACATCACACCTGCATGAAGTCCTTGTCCTTCTGTCCAAGATGATATCTTCCTTTAACTCATCCAAATACTCGGGAGAAAACCCATCAACTTAAGGTATTGAAACTTCCTCATCATGATCCATGATCATGGGAGGCTCAAAAAGTTTCAAGTTCTCTACATTTACAACTGAGTAGATCTGCATATAAGGTGGAAGATCGAGACGAAAATCATTGGTACCACTTTCCTCCAAAATAGTGAAGGGTCCATAATGAATGGGCTTGAGTTAATTGCCTTCACCCTTCAATCTTTCCTTTCTAATGTGAAGCCATACCTGGTCTCCAACCTAAAACTGGTGATCAACCCTATGTTTGTCATGCCAAGCTTTATATTGTGCTTGAATTTTCTCCAACTGTTCCCTGACTGCTTAGTGTACCTACTGTATCCTCTCGATGAACTTGTAGGCTTTGTCTTCATTTATTTATTCATTTGAATCAACATTTATCCCATACATCAAGTCCAAAGGAACTTTAGGTAAGTACCCAAAACATGTCTCAAAAGGTGAACACTGAGTGGAGGAATGTAAGGCAGTTGTAAGCATGTTGTACATAGGGTATATGTTCTTCCCATAACTTGGGATGCTTGCTTCAGTAGCCTCGAAGCAAAAGTACCACTGTCTGGTTAACAACCTCTGTATGTTCGTTGGTTTGTGGATGGAAAGCAATTCTCCTCTTCAACTTGGTGTCCATCATTCTCCACAAGCTTGTCCAAAAATCCCCAAGGAATTGACTATCTCAATCCGAGATAATGGATGTGGGTAACCCAAAATGAACCCAAACATATTGAAAGAAGAGATTAGCAGTCTGCTCAGCAGTGATCTGCTTTTTACATGGAATTAAGATACATAACTTGTTGAACCTATCCACTACAACATACAAATAGTCATGACCCCTTTTCAACATTGGTAAAGCTCCTACAAAATCCATGGAGATACTTTCCCATGGATGGGATGGAACAGGAAGTGGTGATTATAGCCCCAATTTTCTATTAGTTGGCTTACAAGTAGAGCACATCACACACCCCTTTACATATTTAGTTACAATTTCTTTCATTTGAGACCAATAACAAAACCTCTGCAAGTCAGCCATATTTTTTCCTACCCCAAAATTCCCAGACACAAGAGAAGTGTGAGCCTCTCATATTACATGGACTCGTTCACTTGTAGGAATACATAGCTTTCCAAGATGGTAGAGTAGTTTTGTTGATACTGAGAGGGGGGTGAATCGGTATCAAGTACAATTTAAAACCTTTTTCAACTTATACTTAAACCATTCAACTATATCCAATGAGCAATGAACAATAGTATAAGAGTTACACCAATACACGATAATACACCACGCACAATATATGAGAAATAATCAATAGTTTATTGTTCAAGGGAAGTAATGACTTCCAAAGGTAGCTATAGCTTCCAAATGTAAAGGGAGGGATAAACCTCCAAGAGGAAGATATAATCCTCCAATATCAAGAGAGAGTTGAACTCTCCATCCTTGCCCCTTCCTTCCACCCAAGAATATATGAGAGATAATAAAACTTTACATTAAATCATCACCATCAACCAATCATTACATAGAACCTGATAATGCTTCCTGAGACTTCTTCAATTTCTGCAATTCTTCAATTCTTGGAGTACTCTAATCCTGTAGATAATATTACTCAATGTATTCTCTGAAACTCCTCCAATTTTCACTCCTTGAATCCTCCCAAAAAGGAGGTTATAGAAAGAATGGTAGACTTTATTCAATTCTGGTCTATTCAGAAGACCCAACTTGTACAGCATGCCCCACACTCAATATTTAACATCTGATTCTGAAACTTGCACACAAGAAACTACAGTCCATACTCTTTCCAATGGAAGTGGTCCCACTTCATTTGGATTATGTATGAAGAAGTTATAATTGTTTTACCTGGAACACTTGTTTATTGACTAGCTTCAGGACTGGTCACAAACCCTATCTTCCATAGTGATTTCACCATCTGAATCGTTCTAGAAAAAAAGTTATAGAAAAAATGGTAAGATGACCTGAAAATAACATACCTTATAACACATCACCAAAGACTTCATCCTCCCTTGAAATCCGACCTTCTTTACTTCTGATTTCCTCTTAAATTCAACTTGTATCAAATGAATGTATAATGATGTTTATTTATACGATTTATGTCACTTCCTTTTAACATTAGGGCCGACCTGACACTTTCTTATTTTGTAATTCTTTTCTTTAATTATCTTCAGGGCCTACATGTACTTCCTTCTTCAATTCACTTTGTCATCTTCAAAAATTCATTTCTCCTCAACCATGAGGATCCACGTGACATGCCACATACCACCAGAAACAAAATGATGTATATTATTCATCCATGGGTTTTGTATATGCATGTGCATTTTCCTTCATGTCCAAATACCTTCATCAATCTTGCGGTCCAAAACCCATGACTAGGGTTGACATCAATGAAAACAACCAATCTTCCAACAAGTTTTCCCTGCAGACAATGGTTCTCTACCTGTGCACAATGGGTTAGCTTCTCATGTACTTCTTTAAAACCTTCATCAATGGCATATTGTTCCACATAGATATCATGATATAAAGAAGCATTCTTCAAAATAATAGATGCAGCAATAGGAGGTCTAGAAAGCATATCAGCTACCTTGTTACTTGTACCCTTTTTGTACTTGATTACCAAATGAAACTATTGTAGGAAACCCATCCATCTGTAATGTCGAGATTGTTGCAGTTTGGTTTGTGCTTGGAGATACTGTAAGGGTGTATGATCTATGTGTATGATTGTTTCCTTCCCTAACAAGTAGTGCTTTCATTTCTTTACACTTTGA
The DNA here is from genome assembly GCA_009831015.1 of Picea engelmannii. Taxonomy (NCBI): domain Eukaryota; kingdom Viridiplantae; phylum Streptophyta; class Pinopsida; order Pinales; family Pinaceae; genus Picea; species Picea engelmannii. The sequence goes on along the minus strand of ML780651.1, from coordinate 254,113 downwards.
ACTAATGCATACAACTTTTTATCATATGTAGGATAGTTAACAACAGCTTGGTTAAAAGTTTTAGAGTGGTAAAAGATAGGATTATGATATTGCATCAATACTACACCCATGGCATATCCTTCAGCATTTGTCTCGATCTCGAAGGGTTGTTAAATATTTGGTAGTGCTAATATTGGTGTGGTACTGATATTTTCCTTCAAAGGGTCGAAATCTTTTTGTTGTCTTCCTCCCCACTGAAAAGTGTTATTCACATTGGTTAAGGCATGCAAAGGAGCTGCTATAAAGGAGAAGTTTGAAATGAACCTCTTCCAATACTGGACTACACCAAATAATCTCTCTATCTCGGTTACAATTTGGGCTCAGGCCGATTTACTATTACATCAATCTTGGAAGGATCAATTTTTAATTGTCCTCCTCCTACAATATGACCTAAGTACACAAGTGCAGTCTTACGAAAGTCACATTTGGACAATTTTACATACAAATTTTCTCTTTGCAAAGTATCCAATACTTACTTTACATGCCTCACATGTTCATCCCAATTCTCGTTGAATATAATAATGTCGTCTAAATATACAATCACAAAATCATCTAGGAAAGGCCTAAATACATCATTCATCACACACATGAAGGTTGTCGAAGCATTACAAAGCCCAAACGACATAATTAACCACTCAAACAATCCATGTTTGGTTTTAAAGGTAATCTCCCATGCATCATGTTCTGCAACCCTGATCTGATGGTATCCACTGAGAAAATCCAACTTAGTGAAATAAGCAGCATTCTTTAATTTATCAAGTAAATCATCTATATGAGGAAGAGGGTATCGATTTTTCACCGTGATTTTATTTAAGGCCTGGTAATCGACACACATTCGCCATGTGCCATATTTCTTTGGCACCATCATGATCGAAGAACCACAAGGAGATGAGCTGGGCCTGATGACCCCTTGATCCAATAAGCCTTTTACCTGCTTCTTGATCTCTGTCATCTCTACAATTGACATCGTGTACATGCCCACATTAGGAAGAGGAGAATCATGTTGAAGATGTATTTCATGTTGGATTTCCCTCTTAGGAGGTAATCCATCTGGTTTCTGGAAAACAACATCATACTTAGAAACAATATCAATTAATTCTTTATTATGAGAAGGATCACATCCTTGGAAAGCGTCAGATGTTCCAACATCTTTCTCCCTTATGACCATGAGTACATATCTCTTATTAGTGTCTATGATTCTCTTCATTTGTCCTGCACTAACAAGTGTTGTGTTTACCCTCATGATGTGAGCTCTAACAATATATTCCACTCCCCCCTTAGTAAGGTGGTATTTGTTCTCATGACGAATAAAGACTTATTTTCTATCATAAATATAAGGAAACCCCAACACTATGCCACATATATCAAGTGATACAACATCCAAATCCACTTCATCAATCAAATTTGAAGCAATAGAAAATATGGCCCTACATTGCTTGGTGACATTAAGTTTTTATTTATCACATACCCAACCAAGAGGATAAGGCTTTGGAATCTGGATGTGATTTCATTTCAAGACCCATATTTTCGACAAGTGCTTCAGATATCAAGTTTACTTGGGAACTCGGATCAAATAAGGTATCTATCTTAGTGTGTTTAGATACAACTCTTATATGAAATAATTCATTCATCTTTCATTCATCATCATGAGATTCATTATTGGAATTTGAAATAGCATGAAGGGAATATTAAAATATTTACCTTGTACTCCAACCGTTGTGATCTTTCCTTAGTCTTCTAAATCAGAACCAAGATCTTGTTGCACTATAGCAACGGTCTTGGTCTTCCCCTTTCCACCGAATTGTTTCGGTCTCTTCTTTGGATCTAGTTTCCAATAGTGTTCATCGTCGTGACCAATTTTCTTGTAATGAGTGCAAGATGGCTTTCCTTCTTCTCTCTTTACTATGGAGGTTGTCTTGTCCTTACTTTAAAACTTCTTAAATGGCTTATGTGGGAGATTGGAAGGTTTCTTTGTGGGATCTTCTTGAACAAGCTTTCCCCTTGTTCTCAAGGTGAGTGGCTTGCACACAAACTTCATCAAGGCTGGTGGGGTTAAACAATAGAAAAGTATAACGAATATAACTGTAAAGTGAGCCAATATACTTCATTAAAGTTTCATAAGAATCCGAAGGAATGTTTAATGAAAGATCTTTCTTCCTAAATTATTTTGTGAAACTTTGTACAGTTAGACCTTTACTTTGTCTTAAAGTTTGCCATTCCATCATTTCTTTATGTAAATAACCTAATGGATAAAATTTCTTCCTTATCGCTGATTTAAATTCCGACCATGAGGAAATAAGATTACCACACTTAATTATGTCCTAAAGTTTGCTCTCACACCTTACGAGAGCGGTGCCTTCCAACCGAAGAGAAACCAGTTGCACTTTAACTTCCTCTTCATCAATTTGTTGAACATGGCAATATACTTCAACCTGCCAGATCCAATTATCTAGATTTTCAGGATTAGCATCTCCATTAAGCATAGGTAAAGAAAATTTTACATGAAGATTTAATAATGGTTTATTAAAACAAGCTTTATGGCTAAAATGATGAGAATGGTGAGAATGCTCAGAGGAAGAAGAGCTAGAACTTGATAGTGAAGATTGAGGCTCAGGAGGGTCTCCTCCAACCCCTTGATTTATCGAAGCATCATCATCATCTTGTGCTTTCTTTTTCTTCCCTTCATTCTTCATCCTCTTCTCATGGTCTCCATACATTCGTTCGACCATTTATGACATGCGATAAAAGACCATATGGAAGTTTTTCTCATGTTCATCGCGCTTGTCCTCTTCTGCCATTTTCTTCCTTCAGGATGCACGGCCAACTTCAGGATTGAAAGTCTTAAGAGCTCCTTCACCCTGCTTATTCTTGGCCCTAGTAAGCATTAACACTCAACAATTCACGTCAAAGATGACTATTCTGATACCAACATGATCTGGGATATTTTCATCGAAGTGAATTATAAATAATTGTATTAAATGAGCATAAATTAAAGTACATCATTAAAGAAGGAAAAGCTCATTAATGAAGAGACATAAGCATCAAATATGAAAACAAAAACTTGATAATGGAGTTTGTCCCTGGTGGACTACGTCTCAAGGTCCTGCTCTCAAATGGGTAGGCCTTTTTATTAACTCAGCAAAAGAATTTGGCAAAATACATAAGTATACCTCATTCTAGAATTAAGCTGTAGAAGATTTGCTCAAATCAGAAAAAATATAGCACCATTGAATCCGTGGCATCAAATTACCCAAAAATGACTGTCTCCATGCCTCAATCTGACTCTGGCACTCCCAGGCCCTTGAGAAATATCGTCTCGATTTTTGTGCCTTCTCTCTGCATTTAATTCTTTTTACTGCGTCTCAGTTTCTGTGCCTAGTCATACCATCACGCGCCCTCCTTCCTTCGTCTGTGGGAAGACTTGACTTATAAGAAAAAAGAGGGGTGGACTACGCAAGGTAGTATGTTGGCCCAACGGTGGCGGAGTTATAGTTAAGGTGTTTAAATAGGGGGAGGTCTCGGGGTTGAGCCTACGGGCCTCCCCTTTTGGGTTGTTGGTATATATATATATGTGTGTGTGTGTGTGTGTGTGTGTGTGTGTGTGTGTGTGTGTGTGTGTGTGTGTGTGTGGAGTGGTAGTTTTCCAACTTTGGAGGTGGTTTAGATTTGTCAGAGGATTTTTTTTGGCCACCAGATCTGGCAAGGCTCCGCCAGATATGGCGGGCCCACCATTTTTATTATTGAAATTCGGTTCTTGGGCCCTCATTGGACATTTTCCCACTACCACATGGCAGCCAACCATTGGGCCACGCCAACCACCTGCATAGTCAGTTGCCACGTCACCTTCCACATCAGCTACCACATCAACTTGCCATGTCATCCTTCCACATCACTGTATGGTTTGATCATTGTTGTACGGACTGCCACGTGGCACTTTTTCATTGGTCCACGGATTGACCCAAAAAAGACAAAAACGAGTGACATGTGGCAGCCTCTGGTGCTTCCACGTCACAATGTTGACGTCAACATGACACATGTCTCCTCTTGCATCTTACACATACGTTATATGGATGCTGACATTGTCTGTACTTATGCTGGCATCAGCAGTACGGATGTTGACTCATCCTCTGCTAACTGGACTAGGTTGACCAAACTTTGACCCTGAATATCTTTTGATCTGTAACTCTGTTTGACGAGTCGTTTACGTCGTTGGAAATCTTGCGACGCACTCTTCGCGTTAATGCCACTTTCACTGAGTTTTGAGGAATTTTAACTTTTTCCCTTTCTCTATCTGTTGAGGCCATTCTGAGCTTCCTTAGTTGCTTCTGTGAATTTTGAGTTGTCCTTAGTCTTCTATGGATCCTTTTTAGATCAATCTGTCTTGATGAGTATGCAAAATGTCGAGTAAATAAAATTTTCTAGTTTTATGATATGGGATCACTTTTCCTCCTTTGAAAATCCCAAAAATCCCCAAAAAGTGGCTTAGAATAGTGGATTTTGGCTTATTTCAACATCCCCTTTCCAAACTCCTTAGAGTTTCTCCAATTCCTTGTCGGGGTATTTTCATGCTTTCTTTTTGGACTCTCTCCAAACATTTTAGCTTAATATGGATCTTTGTCACTAAAGTGGACCTAGTTATTTAAAAACCACTATTTTGAACTTTCTGACAAATTCAAGCATTAATGGACAGTGGACTCTTTGGCACTTTTGTATCCCTCCTTACTGTGAAAAAAAACTAGAAGTTTCATCTCAATCTAACTTAATCTACTCCAATTATGGCCAAAATAAGAAAATGGCACCTTGAGAGGATGCCATGTCACCTCTCCAACCACCCGGCCATGCCCCATCATTGTCCTTTACCTATTCCTCTCCCTTTACCTTAAATTTCCTTCATTGTTTAAATAAAAATAAAAAATTTATTAAATACATGACCCACCCATACCAGTTGCGACATGGCACCACCATAGTGTCCCATCTCACCAATGAGGTCCACCTCCACACTTACCTTTGACACACAACCCATCCCCACCCCATATCTAACGATGGAGATTGAGGGTGTGGATCAACAGTCGAAGGTTAATATCACATCATTAATGTGATCGAGAATTAACAACCCCTTTCCGATGTGATACCCCAAATCATCATTGGAATGTGTCGCATTCTTATTAGGTTCGCACTGCCAAAGAATTTTTTAAAACCTCCCTTCCAACGATGTGATACCACTCGTGGTATCGAGACATCACTCCACTTGTAGCCCCATCACGGTGGTATACCACCCCACCAGTGAGGCTTGCCACCCTGTCATCATGGCCTGCCACTAGTCTTCCACCATGGACTTGCTGCCATGGCAGTCCACGTGGCCCCCAAGTCATGATGATGTCATCATATAGAAAAATTCCCAAAATTTTCCAATTTCTCCCAATTTTTTCAAAAAAATGCATATTTTCAAGAACAACATTCAAGTAGCTAAGCACCTTCTGGCTCAGGCTCTGCACAAAAACAACATAAAAATTGACCCATATCGTTGAAGTGTTGCTAGTGACGTTCAAATACCAATCTGTAACATACCTAATTACAGACAAACCCAAAAATTTTCTCTGATACCACACTGTGACATACCCGTCACTAGCAAACCCAAAGATTTGCTCCAAAACCAATATGTGATGCACCCTTCAACCCAAGTACCTCAAGAATTCTCTTTCTTGATGGATTTCCATTTTTTGATAACCAATTAATTAATAAAGAAGCATGATAACAAAACATGCAATAATCAAGAATCATGCTTAACTATAAAATAAAAGAATAACATGCCATGCACAGCGTTAATAGAAAACATGCATGGTATAAACATATCTCAAAGACAATAAATACATAACAAAATACAAATTACAGAGAAAGCACAAAGAACACTTATCTTTAATAAAGCATTCACCAACTAGTTGCAAACGTCAAGCATTCCACCCAACCATACACTATTGTTCTAGATCTTAACAACAAGTCATCCATGAGCCAGGGCTATGAATCCACAAGGACGGGTCCTATGCCAACTCTAAAACACACAACAGTTAGCTAACAAGATCTCATGGTTTTCTCAACCACACATCAATACTAGTTTACCAGCTCTTTTCCCCTTCATCCTACACAACCCAAAGAAACAAACATGGGCATCCATTCCTTTATGGAATAATCAATAGTTACTTACAACCAACAAGCAATGGCTCTTCTCTTCCCATAGTTCATTTCACATGCCTAGACCAAGAGAAAGAATGAATAAGGAACGAGTGATAATGAACAAGACTATCGTTGAACCCCCAAACAACCAAAAACGGGGTTTATATGATTACATGCAATAAAGCACCACATGGCCTTCCCCAAGAAGCTCGTGTAACTACTTTTCCCAACTAAAACCAAGATGGGTAAATAAAATATAATAAAAAGACTTAGCCCCCTCTCTTGTGGAATCATATCCCCCTATCTCTGTCCTAGTCCATATTACAGTTAGTGGTGTATTTTATTAATATATTCAAAGTATTACATTTATGGGTACTCCAACGTTTTAAAATTTACTAGAACTCCAGCCTTTTCAACTTTACAGGCATTGTGGCCTTTCATCAAATAAAAAAAAATACATCATTAATATGGGGACTGAAAATCGGGGTATTACACTTTGAAATTTTATTTATTATGAGACAAGTTTTAGCTATATAATATCATTTTCACATGAGCTTTACCTATATAGTATCAACTTCAATATGTGATTCTATTCAGAGAAAGTTCTATGTAGACTCCCAAATTTGGGGAGAAAGTTATGAATCCAATGAAGCAAAGAGAAGAATTTAGTTGAAGCTAATTGCAGCCACATAACCAATGTCTAATAATGATAGATGATTTGTTCTTGGGCAACGGATGCAAATCATCTCACCTCCTTTCCCTCATAATGTGCATATTGCATGCATGCATTGCAGTTGATAACTCAAAACAAATATGAATGGTCACCGATAAGAATTTAATTAATTGAAAGGGCACTAGGAAATGGATTCAATGCAAGTGATATTATTTAACATAAGTGATAGCATCAACAATATCACAACCACCCCAGCAATAAAATTTCAATGTTGACATCCAATAATATGAAAGTTTTGGGGTTATTTTAATTCCTATAAAATAAGTATTACTTCATATGTTAAACATTGGAAATCAAAAGAAATTTAAAGGTAAAGGAGAGATTAATTGGAAGTCAATGATGAATTGAATGCAATAGTACCTAGTACCTGGCCTCCAACAAAGATTAATAAGATTTTAGAATTTTTAGATTCCATGTGGTATTTACAGTTAGAAAGAAAAAACTTTAAAGCACATTTTTTTAATTGTATCTCTTACCTAAGTTGGCGAGATAAAACTTTAAAGCACATATTTTTAATTTGTATATCTTAAACAAGTTTGTATATGCTTAGACAAAATTATTATATCCTTAAGTTTGCAAATTTTGTGTGGGATTAAGAAATTTATTGTGTGTCAATACTTCCCACTTTCCATATCGTGGAAGGTAGTTTTGTTAGGGAACAATATTATTTGAGATTTAAGTTTCATTTTTGGGGGATTCTTGTTTGTGTTAAATATTTGTATTTTTTAATGAAATATGATAAAAAAAATTAATAAGAATTTGTGTTTCAAATTTTCTCATGGTATAATGGTTCTTTGATTCTTGTGATTTATTTCTTGTAGATTACAATGTAGGTATGGAAATGGTCGATCTCCAATTGTTATTGGATTTGGATTTGTAGGTTTTCCCTCTTACAACATGAGAAGGGAGATACCTAACACTTTGCATGTTGAGTTGTCATATTCAAAATGTGTTCTTCTTTTGCCAAGCTCTTGTTTTATAAGTTTTGTGGCCCGTGACATTTCTCCAAATCATGAAAATATGTATTTTACTAAATTACTAATTACTTAATATTCAACCACCCACATGTCACTCATATGCACAATTGCACAAGTAATTATTAATTTTAAAATTCAAAATAATGGATTATCCTCACCCAACTCCCATATTTCTTATTTTCACTCCTAGGTGTTCCATTGATATTCTCATCACTTCCTATTTTAGTGGTTCCACATGAATTTATTAGTCTTAGTTATTTATTAATTCACTTTGATTGTCTTCAATGCACTTTTTATTTTCCCACGCTTCTATTTGAATTTGAATTTGTGTCCGTTATGCACCAAATGACCAAAATAGCAGAGAGAGAGAGAGAGAGAGAGAGAGAAGTAACTTCATGCCTTGACAAAGAGAGAATAATGAATATGAAGCCTCTTCAAGGGGGAAATATCCTTTTACAATTGAACAAATGTACAAGATGATATGATCCTAACACTAGGTCTCCTTGGTGTATTTATAGGATACCAAGGGTACAATTACAATTAAAAGGTCTAGCCGACAGTACTAATATAACAATAGAAATAAAACAAATCAATATCTAGGGCTTTACGTGGGAATTTATGTTTAATATGGGCTTCATATAGGGGTTTAACATGCCCCTCCCCTTGAAACAAGTGTTTTCCTCAACACTTGACGCGGATGTTTCTACATGAAGAACTCATCTTCCCATGTCACTTTTTCTATTGGCAATTTCTTCCACTTGATGAGGTACTTTGTAATTGATCGATTTCACAATTTATTAACCCTCGTTTCAAGGATTGTTTCTAGTTCTAGTATGATTTTCCCTTCTTCATTGATCTCTAGTAAAATAGTTTGAACTAGGATATTTTCATTGATTACCTTCTTTAAAAAATAAACATTGAATATTGGATGTACATGTGAAGATGGAGATAACTCCAATTTGTAAGTGATACTTCCAATCCTCTATAACACCTTATAGGGACCATAATACTTGGGTGCTAATTTATTGTCATTGTTTTGTTGCTTGAGGAACATTTGTTTGTATGATCGTGTCCTTATAAATACCCAATCCCCCACTTCAAAACTCCCTTTCACTACAATGTTGATATGCTTTTTGTTTCATCCGGTTTGATGTTGTAACGAAGTTGTCCTTCAATAGCTTGAAAACCTCTTGTTGGTGCTCTATGTGGCCCTCCACTTCTTGAACCTTCACTTGCCCTTTTAAGGGTAATTTGATAGATAGAGGATTATATGCATAAAATGCCATTAATGGGAACATTTTTTATGAAGTATGGAAGAATGTGTTGTACCACCATTTTTCCAAGGGAAACAAATTGACCCAGTGTGTTTGTTTATCAGATGCAAAGCAATGAAGATACACTTATAGACATTTATTCGCATTCTCATTTTTCTCATCGGATTGAGGATGGTAAGAGGAGTTGTGAGCCAATTGAGTACCCAAACAAGAAAATAATTTATTCCAAAAAATTCCATTGAACATTGGATCTCTGACACTTACAATGATCTTATGGACTCCGTGTAGTTTTTGAATTGTTTCCATGAATCTTATGGCTATTGTACTTTCCTTAAAAGGACGATAAAGGGAGAGAAAAATGGGCATACTTTGTGAGTCGATACACTACTACCATGATTAAATTATTTCTTTTAGACTTGGGTAGACCTGTAATAAAACCCATTGAGACATCTTCCCAAATTTGACTTGGTATAGTTAATGGTTGTAGGAGACCTGGGGTGTAAGACCCCGGTTTTAACCCTTATGAACTATAATGTATTATGTAATTGTGAATTAGGTTGGTGAGCCAGTAAAGTTGAAAAGGGGGCAAAGTGCCTAGGAAATGTAATACATCTATATACATTAATAAAATACACCGCTGACTGCAAGACGGACAAGGACAAAAGAGATAGGGGGCTATGATTCTAGAAGATAGGGACCTTAAGGGGATAAGTCTTTTTATTATATTTTATTTACCCATAATTGATTTTATGGAGAAAATTGGTTACATGAGCTTCTTGGGGAGGCCATGTAGTTCTTGTTTCTTTTAATTATATAAACATCCCTTGGGGGTTGTTTTGGGGGTTCTTCTTCTTCTTCTTCTTCTTCACTCACTCACTCGTTGTTCGGGGTTCACTTGTTCTTATTCATTCACTATTACACCCTTCTCACTCTTTCATTTTTTGGTGCCTCATTCTTGCTAATTCATGTGCTCCTGGTCTAAGCATGGAAACAAATTGTTGAAAGAGGAGAGTCATTGCTAGATGGTTGTAATAAATTATTGATCATTCTAGGAGGGAATGGATGCTTGTGTGCGTGAGATTGATGGAAGTTCGGAAAGAATTGTCCACAGCTGAGAATCCTTGGAGTTTCCAGCAGGGAGATTTACTGACCAGTGGCACTGGAGCCCTGGAGAAAAATGGAACAACCTGAGGGACTGCATGGCAGAGAAAGGTGTTCATTTCTTTGGGTTGTGTAGGATGAGGAGGAAAGAGAGATGGAAATTCAGATTTGTTGTGTGGTTGGGAAACCTGAGAGCTAGTTAGCCAATTGTTGTGTATTTTAGATTTGGCCTAGGACCCATCCTTGTGGATTCATAGCCCTAGCTCGGGTGTGACCTGTTGTTAAGAGTAAAATAATAGCAGTGGCTATGGTTGGGAGGAACGTCCTTGGTCTGCAACCAGTTAGTGAATGTTTTCTTGAAGAGATAAGTTATCTCTGTGTTTTATGTATAATGTATATTTCGTTGTGTATTTAATTATCTACGAGATATGTATTTATAATGTGCATGCTTGTTGGTTATTTTCTATGCAAGGCACGTTATTTATTTTGTTTATGTTGTAGCATGGATGTTGATTAATGCATGTGAATTCTTTCATGCTTGATTTTTGGATTAAATGTTATTAGAATTTGAAATCAGTTTAGAAGCGGGTTTTTGGAGTATCGTGGCCAACCTGTGGGTGGTTGGGTACGTTACATATTAGTGTGGCCATCCTGAGGGTGATTGAGTACGTTACATGGGGTCTTGATTGTTTCTCCCTTATTCTATTGGAAAACCACACATTCAGTGACAAAATTTTGAACATTAGTTTTAATACCTTCCCAGAAAAATTCCTTGATCTTGTTGTAAGTTTTCAAGAACCTTGAATGTCATCCTATAGGAAAAGTGTGCAATTCCAAAAGGACCACTTGTTTGAGTTCGGAATTGTTAAAAAAATATAACCAATCTTGATACCATAGTAAATAATTCTTCCACACAAATTTATCTAATGTACTTGGGTCCTCTTGTAGTTTTTGAATGATATTGCATACCTTTTGATCTTGCTTCCATTCTATCCTTTCTTCTTCCACCCAATCAAATTGTGGAATGTAAATATCACATAGTAAACCCTCTATGTCTTCTTCTTTCCTTGAAAATGCATCTTCCACCATATTTTGTTTTCTTTTTTATAGATAATTTCAATGTCATAAACTATCATCTTTGTAACCCATTTGTGTTTCTCTTATGAAGATAATTGTTGTTCCAATAAGTACTTCAAACTATCATGATCTATTTTTACCTTGAAATGTCTTCCTAGTAGGTAAGGGTGTCATTTCTTAATTGCATGTAATATGGACAGCATTTCCTTTTCATAAATGGGTTTGAGTATTTCTTCTCTTTAAGTTGCCTACTCTCAAAGGGAAAGGGTCTTCCTTATTGCATTAAAACTTCACCAATGTCGTTTCTTGAGGCATGGAATTCCACGATAAAGGATTTTTTTAAGTCAAGCATGGCTAGGATAGGAGCCATACACATATCCTCCTTAATATTTTCAAAATATTTGGTTGCTTCTTGAGTCCAAGAAAATGTCTCATTTTTTAATATTGTTGTTAGAGGTGCTACTATTTGACCATAATTCTTGAAAAACTTGTGGTAATATCCTATCAATCCTAAGAATCCTCTAATATTATTCAAGGTTTTTGGAACTGGCTATTCCATTATAGATTTAATTTTGTTAGATTCCACTTTGACACCTTCATGAGATACAATATGACCTGTATATTCCACTTCTTGAACCTCAAAGGAACACTTGGAACGATCTGCATATAGTTGGTTCTCTTCCAATAGTTTTAACACCATGTCAACATGTTGTATATGTTCTTCCCATGATTTGTTATAGATTAGTATATTATCAAAAAATACTAACACAAATTTTCTTAGTAAGGGTTTGAAAATAGAATTCATCAATCTTTGAAATGTTGAAGGTGCATTAGTAAGTCCAAATGGCATCACAAAAAATGCATAATGACCTTCATGTGTTATAAAGGTTATTTTGGGAATGTTGTCTTACCTCATTCTGATTTGATGATATCCAGAGTGGAGATCCAACTTAGTAAAAAACATTATCCTTGCAATTCATCTAATAATTCATCAATGACAAGAATAGAATGTTGGAAATACTGAGAGGGGGGTGAATCGGTATTTAGAGAAATTAGTATTTTTGAACTTCTACTTCAATCAGATCATGTATTCAATTTATATCCAATCAGAAATGAAGACTATCCAATGAACAATGAATAATAGTATAAGAGATACACCAATACACCATGCATAGTATATCAGAAGTAATCATGTATTATTGTTCAAAGGAAGTAATGACTTCCAAAGGTAGCTACAACTTCCAAATATAAAGGGAGGGATAAACCTCCAAAAAGAAGATACAATCCTCCTTAATTAAGAGATGTTTGACCTCTCCATACTTGCCCCTTCCTTCCACCCAAGAATATATGAGAGATAATAAAACTTTACATTAAATTATCACCATCAACCAACCATCACATAGAACTTGATAATGCTTCCTGAGACTTCTTCAAATTCTACAATTCTTCACTTCTTGGAATATTGTGATCCTATAGATAATATTAGTCAATGTATTCTATAAAACTCCTCCAAGTTTCACTCCTTGAATCCTCCCAGAAAAGGAGTTATAGAGAAAATGGTAGACCTTATTCAATTATGTTTTATTCAGGAGAGAGAACTTGTACAAAATGCCCAGCGCTCAATATTTAACCTCAGATTTTGAAATTAGTACATAGGAAAATAAATTTTGTACTATTTCCAATGCAATTGATCTCACATCATTTGGATTCTCTATGAAGACATTATTACTTTTTTACCCGGAACACCTTTTTATGACTAGCTTTAGGACTAGTCAAAAACCCTATCTTCCACAGAGTGTATCTCCAAAATTATAGTGAATAAAGAGATGAAATTTTTATCAAAGGTACCTAGATATGTCTTCTCAATAGCCTCCTAATTTAACCATCCAAATCGCTCTAGAAACAAAGTTATAGTGAAAATGGTAACATGACCTGTAAATAACATACCTTGGAACACATCACCAAAAGACTTCATCCTCCCTTGAAATTCAGCCTTCTTTAATTCATATTTCCTAAGAAATTCGACTTATATCTCCTTTTTCATTAATAAACTTGTGTGTGTTGAAAAAAAAATGTATAATGAGATGTATTTATACCCTTTGTGTCACTTCATTTTAACATTAGGGTTGACATGTAGCTTCTGCTTCAATTCACATAGTCATCTTCAAAAATTCATTTCTCCTCAATCGTGAGGATCCACGTGATGTGCCACATACCACTGGAAGCAACATGACTTATACTATACATCCATGGGTGTTGTATTTGCATGTGTAATTTACTTCATGTCTATCTACTTCGATCAACTATGGGGTCCAAAATCCAATTGCTAGGGTTGACATCAATGACAACAACCAATCTTCCAACATAGAAAACCTATCTTTAATGGTCATTTTTCTAAGTTGTCTATAATATGGAAACATATGCGATTAACCATAATTTTTTGTTACCATCACCATTAGTGAAGAGAAATCACTTTCACTAGGTTGAATAATGTCATCCTCTAACATTTCTTGAATCATATGCTCAATATCACTCTTTTGTGCATATGAGTGTCTACACTTCCTAATGGTAGGTGGTACACTTTATGGTTGTAAATGAATAGTGTGGTCATGATCTCAAGTAGGTGGAATACCATTAGGAATGTCTTCAAATACCTTGGAATTATTGTTGATAAACTTTTGGAGATCCACTGGAACAAAAGGTCTTGGTGTGTGAACATCTAGTGAGCACAATTGTGCAAGTACACCATGGTGTCCCTTTTTGAGAAATTTTGTCATGTTATTAGATCTTATCACTTTATAGGGATCCCCTTGGATACCTCTAAGTTCAATTTCCTTTCCTTCTAAGGAAAATATCATGAAAAGTTATGAAAATTAAGAGCCATTATTCCAAATTATTGTAACCATTGGACCTCTAATACAACATCATCACCACCCATTTGGATTAAAATCATGGGTCTATCCAATAAATACTCCCCCATATTGAGGTTAATACTATGGTACTTCCCTGAACAATTTAGGTTACCTCCATCTATAATCATTACTTGAAATTTTGGTGTTATAAATACCAAGCAATTGAGGAGTTTCGTTAATTTGCAATTAATGAAGTTATGGGTACTACCAAAATCAATCAACACTATTACCTTTTTTATTTTTGGTATATCCTTCTATATTGAGGCTTTGTGGAATGTTGATGCTAGCCGATGCATGAAAATATATGGTTGGATTAGTCTCTTCTATTTTTATATCCTATGATTGTTCCTGTTAGTACACAAATTTCCAGTGTCAAAATTTTCTTTCTTCATAATTTAGTTGAGTTATGTCTTTGCTAAAGTATTTAAGTTCTGGTAGCGAAATTGGTGAATTTCCTTAAGGAAGCGCTACCGGAAGTTCTGGGAATGAAATTTAAAAACTTGCTCGATGGTTTGCTTGTTTCCGCCATCCAAGAGAGAAAAGGGGAACATGGGTTTTTCTTTTAGAATCCATGAGATGGTTTTGTGCTCCTGATATCATGCCCAGACCTTTTCAAAGAAGCCCAAGTCTTCAGTCAAATATTTTTTTCATTCACGTCATTTTCCCGGAAGAAAAGTTTCATCTTGATTTCTCTAAAAATGGTGATGAATGGGCCAAATCCGAGACATGGGTTTTTCTCAGAATGGGCCCAATTAGTTGTATGTTAAGCAGATTCCTGAAATAAGGAACGGTTTGGGAGAAATTTTCATTTTTCCAAAATAGTTCAACCCAGATTTTCTGTGTTGGTTATTTTGAAGTCAACCAATGCCAAGTGAAATCGCTCAAATTCCCTATCCAAGTGACACGAGGAGCGTTGATGGAGTGAACTATTGAGTGGGTGTTTTTGTCTTTTATTACTCAGGTCACAATAAGAGGAAAATAGGTTGTTGTTCAATATTGTAATGAAGTGGAACCAATTTCCATTGTTGATATGGAGATAGTGGATGTTATTTAGCCATCAAACCATTTCCAGATTTAAAGGAGAGGATCATTATTCGATCAAATCCAACTTCATATTTTAAGGCATTAACTTAGCATCGAAGACCTCATCAAAAACCTTTATAGAGAAGTTAGCATATTTGATGGCAAAGTCAATTAAACAAATTTTTCATTTGTCAGTAAAAATGTGACAACAAGACATTAAGGTTTTGAATGCTTCCATAGTTATCCTCATTTATATTTCTATTATAGAATGAATCAATCCCAGACTTCCAGGCCAACATTTTGAGCAAAGGATCCATATGCAGACTAGTTCCATATTTCTTGTTCTTGATCAGGGATTTTTGTTATTTTTAGTTTGATGATAAACTTTGTAACTAAAAGATAGCAACAACTTCTAAATTTTTATATGCTATAAATTGTAGATCATCAAATGTGAAATGGTAGGGGGGGTATCTTCCTTTGAGAAGAGGTAGGTTAGATCAGACTTTCTAGGAAGTTGTGTTCTAAATTTTATGCCCAATGGGAAATTCTTCCTGTAGGATTTGATTATCAAATACTTTTGTGGGTTATGTTATCATATTGTTACTCTCTTAGTGTTTTACATCCATTCTTTTCTTGTTTGAATACAAATTATGCACTATAGAATTCATGTGCATTAAAGTTTTAGTGTACTTGCTCTGTTTTGTGGAGTTTATTCAGATATCTACTATTCATTAACGAAAAGCATTTTTTCTCATGAATATTCTATCATATGGATTATGCAGATCTGATCTGCTAGTGATGCATATGTCTTCCATAATTGTTTTCCTTATTCGTATACCTATACATGATATTATCTAAATATGTCTAATAATTAATTCACCTACCTTTGATCCATGAAATATCACAGGAGACTCCTTGCCCAATGGCCTTGATCACTGATCTTGTGTTAATTCCATTTTTCTACCTATTTTCTTCTTAAACCTTTCTACCCAGTCTGCCTAATCCACTAGCATCCCAACATATCCAATCAAATTATCTTTCAATATGTGTTAGGCGTTTATCTTTTCCATTCAAGAGAAATCTCTAGCGCTAACATATTTTGGCATCATTGTCAAGGAATGAAGTCACGAAGTTATATTTCCCTGGGTGTACGACAAAGTATAGTTCTATTTCTTAACGGTGAACAAGAACTAGACATAGAATTTGACTGCATATCACTCACCTGATGATTCCATGAATGAAGAATCCACCGGAGACTCCACTGTTCCATAATGTCAAAATCATTTGATACTCAAATGGAGTCTATTGTAGTTGCAAAGTTTGCTCCATTTGAATTTTCTATTGTTCCTGGTTTTCCAAATGTTGTACCTACTATGGATGAGTGGTGGGACTGCCTTCCCAGATTTAGAGGAGATGAGTACGATCATCCTGCACAACATTTGATATATTTTCATGAATATATGCTTTAGCTAGGTATTCTTCATGAGGATGTGTTAATGAATATGTTCATGTATTCTCTTGAGGGAGATGCCTGACAATGATACAGGTCTTTACCTCCTTCCAACATTTCTTCAGTAAAATATTTTCATGTTGCGATTCATGCTAATTGCAAAAGGATCTATCATGTTGAGGTTTTATTCGAACATTGTTGTGAACATACGGCATTTGAAAGATCCCCTAGCAATAGATATCAGGAGGATTTTAGTGATGAAGTTAATGAAGAAATTCCCCAAGTTAGCAATGTTGAAGATACATGTGGCATTTGCTCGGATGCCTCTTATCATTTTAATACCGAAGATGATTTGATTTATCAACATGATGAATATTTTGTTTATCTAGATCCTTGTGAAGGTCAACTACTTATTAAAGACCATATACATTCATCTTTTGAAGAAATAAGGATGGTACATGATTATTTTTCTACTTTGAATTCTTTTAAAGAATTATTTATCCAAGAAGAGCATCATAAGGCAAATGATGAAATAATTTCCCTAAATCATAATGAAATGTATGCTAATCAAAATCCATTTCAAGAAGATCGGGAGATTGGTTCTGATAATGATTATCATGTTTTACAAAATTCAAAGGACTTTAACTCACCCATTTATGATGAATATTATGATTCTGATGTTGAAAATGATGGTAAATTACAAGGGAAATCAACATTTTTTTCCTTTACAGAGGATTTCCAACAACAGTCTCAAGAAGGAAGTGAGCTCATTCTTAATGAGGAGCATATTTCTACATCAATATGCATGGAATTGTTTAGAAGTGAACCTATTTATGACAACGATGAAACAAATTATCTAGAGGGAAGAGAAGTAGATTCCTTATTTGATGTGCAGAAGGAAGCATTGTTGCCTTATGTTCTTAAGAGTGGAGAATTTTTTTATTTTGACCATGAATCACGAGATGCATTACAGTTGAAACAATGTGCTTTCAACAATAAAAAAAAAAAAAAACATTCAGGACCAGTTCATCCATGAAAAACAGATGAAAGAATGTACTGCTCATCCAAAATCAGAATATGGTTTTCATAGTTTTTGAGATCCTGTAGCAATATGTTTGGAGGATTTTGTCAGTTTAAATTCACCACCATCATTTCACCGTGAGTATGCAATCCCATTTTCTGATGAGTTTCATATCTCTTTTCAATTTTTTATTTTGTCGAAGCATGTTCAAAAAATTCAATTGGTTAATCAGTGGCTTGAAAGGTTCCATTGGAAGTTTTTTTTACTTGATCAAAAAGATTTAGCTAATTAGTGTAGGAGAATAAACTTGCATCCCAAGCATTTAGTTTGCAGTAGATTAGATGAATATGACTCCATAGTCCAATGGAAAAAGGCATTAATGCATAGAAATTTAGTTTGCAATTTATTTTCAGTGTGTGGTTTGATTTCAAAGCACGATCATTTAGGTATCAGTGATTTTAGAGAAGAGATGGGAATGTATAAGCATTCATATTTTTTATAATTCCACAAGAATAGAAATGGAATGAGGCACTATGGTATGTTGTTCTTAGCACCTTGCATGGAAGTGTTATCCCCTGTGGAGCCACGTGTTAGTACCCAAAATTTTCAGCATCAAAATTTTCTTACTTCAGAATTTAGTTGAGTTATGTGGCTTGTTTTCTCTTCATTTTAATTCAAAAGGTTGTCAGTAGGAATTTTTTATAGTCTTTAAAAAGGGGCTTTCAAAAGTCACAAGTCATCTTAAAGAACCAGTACATTCCAAAAATCTTAGTATTCGAGAAGTTGAGTTGTAGGCCCAAAGTATTTTGTCTTTGCTAAAGTATTTAACTTATGGTAGTGAAATTGGTGAATTTCCTTAAGGAGGCGCTACCAAAAATTCTGGGAACGAAATTTTAAAAACTTGCTTGGTGGTTTGTGTTGATTAAGGTTGGTTGTCATTGATGTCAACCCTTGAAGAAAGACCCGTATCACAAAGGTTTGGGTAATGGACCCAATAGTGTTTGATGTAAATATGACTCATTATTGTTTTTTCATGGTTGATAAGAAGTAAATATGGA
>ML780651.1:201493-233810 GCA_009831015.1 Picea engelmannii | reverse complement strand
ATGTGATCATATACACCAGGTCTATTACAGAGCTACAAATCAGATTTGGATGATGAAATTGATGAGGGTTTTTGGTTGAGGTACATGTTGAGTACATGGTTGAGACAAGTAGTTGATGAGTTGGCACATACATGAGGTGTATAATCGATGATGTTGGTACATATTGATGAGTCATAGTTGATGAGTAGTTGACACATGCTTGGTATATGCTTGGTACATGGTTGGATGCACTTTTTTATGGTACAAGTTGATTACAGGTTGGTGCATGGTTGATGCACTTGTTTATGGTACAGGTTGATTATAGGTTGAGGTACAGGTTGATGCATGGTTCAGATTTATTGGTACAGGTTGATGCATGGTTCAGATTTATTGGTACAGGTTTACAGCGGCATATCTCACAGTGATAGTGTAACAGTGGTTCCATCATTCTACTTCTACTTCAAGGTGGCAGGACGGGGCAAGGACAGGTGGTTGTAGCCACCTTCTGGTTGTAGCCAGAGAACATTGGGGGTTGTAGCCTCCTTCTGGTTGTAGGCAGAGATTTGGGGAGTTGGAGCTTCCCTCAGGTTGTAGCCTGAGAAACTAGGGGGTTGGAGCCTCCTTCCAGTTGCAGCTGGAAAACAAAGGAAGTCGGTGCTTCCAATGAATTTAATTCTTCAAGACATATAAGAAAAAGCATTATGTGATTTTCTCCCGATTTGGGTTTCCACGTAAAACATTGGTGTACTGTGTATGTGTGTGATTGTTTATTTATTACTGCTCATTATTGGATAATAATTCTACATTGATATAACATTTGAAGAAAAAGGATTATAATTATGTTATTACTAATTCACCCCCCCTCTCAGTAATCCAATAGTTTGCTTGTTTCCGCCATCCAAGAGAGAAAAGGGGAACATGGGTTTTACTTTTAGAATCCATGAGATCATTTTGTTCTTCTGAGATCATGCCCAAACCTTTTCAAAGCAGCCCATATATTCGGTCAAATATTTCTGCAATTTAGGTCATTTTCCAGCAAGTAAACTTTCGGCTTGATTTTTGGGAAAATGGTGATGAATAAGACAAATTTGAGACATGGGTTTTTCTCCAAACGGGCCCAATTAGGTGCCATGTGTGAAATTTCCCGAAATAAGGAACGGTTTGGGAGAAATCTATGTTTTTCCAAAATAGTTCAACCCAAAAAAAAATTGTGGGTCGTTTTGAAGTCAACCAATGCCAAGTGAAATCATTTGAATTCTCTTTCCAAGTGACACGAGGACCGCTAATGGAGTGAGTTGTTGGCTGCTCATTTTTTATTGTTATTACTCAAGTCGCAATAAGATGAAAAGAGGTTGTTGTTCAATATTGTAATGAAGTGGAACCAATTGCCATTGTTGATATGGAGATATTGGATGTTATTTAGCCATCGAACCATTTCCAGATTTAAAGGAGAGTATCATTATTCGATCAAATCCAACTTCAGATTGTAAGGCATTAACTTAGCATCGAATACCTCATCAAAGAACCTTTATAGCTCAATTAGTAGATTTGATGGCAAAGTCAATTAAACAAATTCTTCATTTGTCAGTAAAAATGTGACAGCAAGACATTAAGGTTTTGAATGTTTCCATAGTTAGCCTCATTTATATTTCTATTATAGAAGGCATTAATCCCATAATTCCAGGCCAACATTTCAAGCAAAGGATCCATATGTAGACTAGTTTAGATTTCTTGTTCTTGATCATGGATTTTTGTTATTTTTGGTTTGATGATCAACTTTGTAACTAAAAGATAGCAATAGCTTCTAAATTGTTATATGTTATAAATTGTGTATCTTCAACTACGAAATGGTGTGGGGCGAAAATATTCCTTTGGCAAGAGGCAAGTTAGATCAGACTTTCTGGGAACCTTTGTTCTAAATTTTATGCCCAATGGGCAATTCTTCCTGTAGGATTTGTTTATCAAAGACTTTTGTGGGTTGTGTTATCATATTGTTACTCTCTCGGTGTTTTACATCCATTCTCTTCTTGTTTGAATAGAAATTATGTGTTATAGAATTCATGTGCATTAAATATTTAGTGTACTTGCTCTATTTTGTGGAGTTTATTCAGATATCTAGTATTCATTAACGAAAAACATTTGTGTTCATGAAGATTATATCATATGGATTATGCAGGTCTGATCTACTAGTGATGCCTACGTCTTCCATAATTATTTTCCTTATTCTTCTACCTATCCATGTTATTATATAAACTTGTCTAATAAATAATTCACCTACCTTTGATCCATGAAATATTACAGGAGACCCCATGTCCAATGGCCTTGATCACTGATCTTGTGTTAATTCCAGTTTTGTACCTAGTTTCTTCTTAACCCTGTCTACCCAGTCCACCTAATCCATCAACATCCCAACCTATCCAATCAAATTCTCTTTCAAGATGTGCTAGGCATTTCTCTTTTGCGGTAAAGAGAAATATCTAGTGCTAACATTTCCAATTCTTGATCTTATTTTCTTCACAATCTATGTAGAAGAATTTATTCTCACCACATTTATGCCCCTTACTATACTTTCTATCGCAATTGAGACATAGTCCCTTTTCTATTCTTTCATCCATTTGTTAATGTGTCAACCTTGTAGGTTGAGTGAGGTTGGGAGAGGTAGAATGGTGCTCTCTATAGTTGTTAGAGATCACTCTTCTAATGGCAATATTTTTACTTTCAACTTTCCTTTTCATACCGAAAGAATGCTCTAGGGATTTAGGTCCGAAGAGACAAACATAATGTTGAATGTCCTCCTTTAAAGTTACCATCAAGAGATCTAACAAATTGTCCTTTGGAAAGTTCTTTACCCTAAGACTTATTTTTTGGAATTTTTGAATGTGCTCTGTAAATGGACCTCTTTGTCGAATATTTATCAATTGACTAAAGAATGTGTTGTTATTAATATCCCCATAATGTATTATCAATTCATCCATAAAAATGGATCAAGAGATAATAAAATCCTTTTTTTCTTTCACAAATCCATTAATACCAAACAAATTGGTCATTTTATAAATACAAGGATGAAAGAGTTACCTTTTGTAAGGTTTTCACTTGGTGCATATCAAAGAATTTCTACATCTGGAATATCCATGTTATAGAACATTTTCCATCAAACTTTCTCATATCGATCTTGGGAATTAAGTAGTTCCTTGGTGTTGAGTGAAATTCATGATGATGTGTATCTAAAGGTGATGAATAATCATTATTTTGGGGATCAATATTTATTTCCTCCACATTTACATGATTTGCTTGTGTCTTGATATCTCCTTGAGGAAATCTCTCATCTAGGGCACGTAAGATGGTTGACATGGAATTTTTTCAATTCTTCCATATTATTTTTCCATATGTTCCCTATTTTCATACACATTCTTTTCCATCAAATCATTACTTGTTATTGACTTAACATTCAATTCATTAAATTGGTTCTCAAAACTAGATAGATGGTGAAAAATCTCTTCTCTTTCTTCCTGAGTCATGGTTGATATTTTTGGAGGTTTAGTTGGGTAATTAAGTTTTGGAACACCCTTTTCCATGTGGGATGACAATAATAATACTCCTCTTTTTTCCTTTTATCAAAAATTTTGAATCCACAAAAATAAATCTTCCAATCAAAAGTTATGCCAATTGTAAAGTGTGTACCTTTAAAACCCTAATTAGGAGATTGTCTTGTTCGTTGACCTTTGTCCTGATGTATCTATGAAATTTAGGCCCTCCCAAGTCCAAAATTTTATTCCATAGTACTTTGATGTTTCTTCTCTACAATTCCATAGGTATGAACATAATTTGATGTGCCAAGTGAGTCATGGTAACTTTACCAAAACTTGTTGATTTTTTGTCCTTTCTAGAGAACTAACTTGTATGGAATGCCGCATGACCAATATTTCATATATGTTTATGAAATTTTTACATGAAACAACATGATTTGTATTATTTATTAAGAAAATGGTGGCACTCAATTTGGATGTACCAAGCTTTAGATATGTCACTTCTACCAAGAACGCATGTTTGAGACTAGTTTTAGGACTAGTCAAATAACCCTAATTTCCATAGCCAATATCTTATTAGGGATAAGATATTGTGAAGGTAGTTGTAGTTGGAATCTATAAGGAAATAGATGAATTTCCATGTCTCTGTTGGTAAAAGGTAAAGAATTAGAATACTCATTAGTTAAAGGAGGTTAAGGAGGATGAGGGTATTCATAGGTCAAGGGTAGGGTTCCAAGGAATATATATGCCTCAATTTTTAAGCAATGGTGTTATTTTTATTGCGGAAATGTTTAAGATTAAAAAAGGAATGGATATGTCTCTCTCATGGCATCCTCCATATCCCAAGTAACATCATTTGGTTCAAAGTGCTACAATTACACATTTACCTAAGTGATGGATTGGTTCCAAAGCAATGTTATTTTCTTGTCTAGGATGCACAAGGGTTATGGTTGGAACTCTCCCTTTAGGTCCACCTAAATCACAAACCAATCATTGAAATGGTTAGGATCATTTACATATTTCTTAAGAAATGAGATGGAAAATGTTATGTGTTTTAATTTTATCAAGTAATGCAAGTTTATATCATATTGGTCTGATGCTTTCTAAGATCTCAAACGGCCCACAATATTTGGGTGCAAGATTGGCACAATTTCCAAGTTTTAGGGAACTTCTTTATCGTTTAACTTTGATATAAACATGTTCTCTAACTTTAATCTCTTTATGAATTATGTTCTTGTATGCATAATTTTTATGTTTGTCTTTATTTGTCTTCAAATTTTGTTTAATCTTAATAACCTCTTGTTCCATCTCCTTAAGAATTTCTAATCCAATCATAATTTTGTTCACTCGATTATTCCAACTTACTAGGGTATTGCTTCTTCTTAAATAAAAATGCCTCGAATGGACTCATTTTTAATGATGCTTGATAACCATTGTTATAAGCAAACTCTGTCATGTGTGAGGAGTCTTCCCATTTAGTTGGTTTGTTCACAACATACATGCTAATCATGTCTTTCAATATTTGATTTTTTTTTTTTATCTATCCATCTATTTAAGGATGATTAGTGTTGAAGTTTAATTATGTACCCAATCCTTCAAACAAAATTTTCCAAAAAATTGATGTAAATTTGGAATCTTTGTCAAATATTGTTGTCGTAGGCATCCCATGAAACCTGAAAATTCCCCTCATAAATATTTCTGCAATGTTGACTTCTTTGTGTGTAGATTTTATGAGAATAAAGTGAGTAACCTTGATCAATTTTTCAACCACAACCATGATGGCATCATTTTGTTTCATTGTCCTAGGTAGTCCTATGATAAAATCCATTGTTATTACTTCCCATTTCCACTCGAAAATTGGCAAGGGTTGTAACATGTAAAACACCTCGGCCCCCCAATTGAGGTGCACTACTATAAAACCACTCAATCATGTCTCTATTAGCTCACTTTAATGCACCCAGAACCCTCTATGAGGCATGCTATGTAAAATATCTACTCTGATACCAAAATAAATAGAATTGCAATGCAGTTTGCCTACCAAAAATACATCTAACAAAACTTGCAAAAAAACAAGAGTAAAAATTGAAGGAACCATTCATAACAACATATAAATAATGAACTCAGAGTTCTTATGTGCAATAATTAAATATAAGTAGAGTAAATAAACATAGATATTAACACTTATATTTAAGTAAAAATGATGCAACCAACTATAGGGGACAGACATTCCTCCCAACCATAGATTTGTTTCTAAATATATGAGCAGCATATCACCCTTGTGATTGGGCTATGAATCCACAAAAAAGGGTGTCCCTCACAGTAAAAACACTTCCTAAGGTAGCTAGTATTCTTATAGCCATCCCAATCCACCCAGTCCTCTTCCCCACAACCTACACAACCCAAGGAAGGGTGTCCCCCTTCACTGCTCACAATCCCTTAGGAATTCTCTCTTCCCTTGAGGGCTCCAGTGCACCTTGTCATACAAGAATATCTCTACTAGGGACTCTAGGTATGTTAGTTGATATGTTAAGAACCAAATATCAAAACAGCATAAAAAAAACCATAGAATAAGTACTCAACACCTTGAAAAAGAGAGAATTTCAAATAATAAGCCTCTTCGAGGGGGAAACCTCCTTATACACCACATAAATTTCCAAATACAAGATGATTCCAAATGAAAAGGTCTCCTTGGTATATATAGGATACCAGGAGGTACAATTACAACTAATGGACCCAAGCCGACATAAACAAAATAACATTACTAATATAATATGCCCCAATTAAGGGGTAATGTGCCACTATTTAGGGATTAACATGTCCCTCCCCTTCAGAAAAGTGGTGTCTGCAATGCTTGAGTAATTTTGGATGCTTATTTATAAAAGACTCATCTTCCCAAGTGGAATATTCAACAGGTAGTTTCCTCCACTTAATGAGATATTATGAAATGGATATATTCCTCAGCTGGTGAATTCTTATGTCAGTGATAGCTTTAGGCTCCAATATGATTTTTCCTTCCTCGTCAAGTTCTGGAAATATAGTTTGAACTTGGATCTTGTCACCTATAACCTTTTTTAAGCATGAAACATGTAAAACTGGGTGTACTCGCGAAGATGAAGACAACTCCAATTTGTATTCCATAGAACCAATATTTTGCAACACCTTATAAGGGCCATAGTACTTTGGTGATAATTTAGTATCCTTCTTAGCTTGCTTGAGGGGCATCTGTTTCTATGGTTGTAGTATTAAAAATACCCAATCCCCGACTTCAAAACTTTTTGCACTACGATGTTGACCTGCTTATTGTTTCATGCGATTTTTTTCCATGGTCAGGTTGTCCTTTAAGAGTTGGAGAACTTGTTGTTGATGCTTAATGTGATCTTCCACTGCTTGAACCTTCGAATTTTATTTTAAAGAAGAAGTGATGGAAAGTGGGTGGTATCCATAGAGTTCCATAAATGGTGTCATTTTTGTTTGTTGGGTATGTGTTATATTATTTTCATGAGTATTTTTGCCTCATTTTTCGTGTTGCCTCAATTTCTGTGTCGATTGTTAGGCGGTTTTTCGGCACATGGTTTTTTGTCGATGGTTTTCTATCTTCGGTTAAGGAATTAGGGTTGTTGACTAATCCAAGTCATTGGGTTAGGTTTTTGGATGTCATTGGATCCTATATGTATATTGTATTGTAAACAATGTATCACTATGAATTAATATAGAATATGTTGGTTTTCCCGGTTTGGGTTTCCAGGGGAAAAATCTTTGTGTAATGTTTGTATTTTCCATTGTATCGTTTATGTTCTTTTATTGAAAATCTGTTTGCAATAAATATTGTACAAGTTTAAAATTTGCATTGTTGTAGTATGAAAGGAAGTGTTATACCACCATTATGTCAAGGGTAACCATTTGAACCATTGTGTTTGTTTATTAGAGACAAAGCAACGAAGTTAGCCTTCCAAACATTTGTTCACTATCTCGGTTTTTCCATCAAATTGAGGATGATAAGATGAGCTATGAGCCAATTGAGTACCCAAACAAGAAAATAATTATGTCCAAAAATGTCCACTAAAGATGGGATCTCTGCCACTTACAATAATCTTTGGGATTCCATGTAGCTTTTGAACTGTCTCCATGAATGTAGTGGAAATTGTATTGTCTTTGAAAGGATGAGAGAGTGCACAAAAGTGTGCATACTTGGTTAGTCTATCAACAATCACCATGATGACACTCTTTCCTTTAGAATTCGGTAATCCTGTGATGAAATCCATGGAAACCTCCTCTCGACATTGACTTGGGATGGCTAATTGTTGTAAAAGACCTGGGGTCTTAATTGTTTCCACCTTATTTTGTTGGAAAACCAAACATTCTGCCACAAACCTTTGAACATCAATTTTAAGGCCATCCCAAAAAAAATCCTTCTTGACCCTATGGTAGCTTTTCAAAAATATCAAATGCCCTCCTACCAGAGAGGTGTGCAATTCCAATAGTACGTTTTGTTTGAGTTGTACCATAGTGAATCATTTTTCCATGTAAATGTATCTAATGCAGTGGAATTCTGTTGCAACCTTTGAATGAGATTCCACACGTTCTTGTCATTCTCCCATTCATCCCTTGCTTCTATTATCCAATCGAGTTGGATGATTGAGATAGAAAATATAAAGGCCTTAACATCTTCATCCTTTCTTGAGAGTGCATCTACCACAACATTTTGCTTCCCTTTTTTATAGATGATTTCAAAATCATAACCCAACATCTTAGTCACCCATTTTTGTTGTTCTTCTGAATATAGTCTTTGTTCCAAGAAGTATTTAAGACTATCATGATCTGTCTTGACCTTGAAGTGCCTACCTATCAGGTAAGGGCACCATTTCTTCAATGCATGTAGTATTGCCATAATTTCCTTCTCATAAATGGGTTTTTGTAAGTCCTTTCCCTTGAGTGGCCGACTTTCAAAAGCAAAGTGCCTTCCTTCTTGCATTAGAACAACACCAATGCCATTTCCCAAGGCATCGCATTCCACAATAAAGGTTTTTGTGAAGTCGGGTGTGGTCAAGATAGGCACTTTGCACATCACCTCTTTACGTTGTTCAAAATATTGATTTTCCTCTAGAGTCCATGAAAATGCATCCTTATTAGTTAATGGTGTTAAAGGTATTGTTATTCTTCCATAGTTCCAAACAAACTTGCGGTAGTAACCTATCAAACCCAAAAATTCTCTAAGATTCTTCAATGTTTTGGGAATCAGCCAGTCCATCATGGCCTTAATCTATTTAGGGTCTACCTTGACACCTTCATGAGATACAATATGACCCAAATACTCTACCTCCTTCACCCCAAATAAACATTTGGATGGTTTGGAATATAGTTGTTTCTCCTTTAGTAGTTGTAGCACCTTGTCAGCATGTCACACATGATCCTCCCAAAACTTGTTATAGATTAGTATATCATCAAAAAATACTAACACAAATTTTTGAAGGAAGGGCTTGAAAATGGAATTCATCAACGTTTGGAATATGGAAGGTGAATTCGTAAGGTCAAAAGGCATGACCAAAAATTCATAATGGCCTTCATGAGTTCAGAATGTTGTTTTTGGGATATTTGCTTCCTTCATTCTAATCCGATGATACCCTAAATGGAGATCCAACTTTGTGAATCAGATTGCTCCATGTAGCTCATATAACAATTAATCAATGACGAGAATGGGAAACTTATCTTTAATAGTGATCTTGTTGAGATCTCTATAAATTGGACACATACGCCATGAGCCCTCTTTCTTGAGTACCATTACCATCGGTGCAGAATAAGAACTTTGGCTAGGTCTAATAATGTCAGCCTCTAACATTTATTCAACCATATGATCAATTTCATTCTTCTAGTCATAAGGGTATCTGTAAGGCATGATGTTAGGAGGAACACTCCCAGGAATTAGGTGAATAGCATGATCATGATTTCGAGTGGGTAGAAGACCTTTGGGAATATCTTCAAATAATTTGGAATGTTTATCAATGATCCCTTGGAGATCTAGGCGAATAGATGGCTTAGATGTTTGAACATCTAGTGAGCATAGTTGTACAATTACACTTTGATGCCTCTTTTTCAATAATTTTGTCATACCATTAGAGCTTATCACCTTACTGGGTTTGCTTGTGATACCCATTAACTCAATTTATTTTCCTTCCAATGAAAAGTTCTTGAAAATTAAAAGTCATTGTTCCCAATGATTGTAACCATTGAACTCCTAGTACGACATCAGAACCACCCATGGGTATAGAAATCATTGGACTATTCATTACATATTCCCCCATAGTAAGATTGATCTTATTGCATTTTCCTGAGCAATTGATAGTTCCTCCATATGAAATCATTACTTGAAAGTCTAGCGTTGGATATATAAAGTAATTGAGAGCTTTGGCTAATTTAAAGTGAATGAAATTATGAGTACTACCAGAACCAATTAGGATTGTTACCTTTTTCATTTTTATATATCCTTCAATCTTGAGGGTTTGAGGAGTGTTAATTCCAACTAATGCATTACATGATATTGTGGGAGTCAATTCTTCAGAATAAAACTCTTCTACATTTTCATCTTGAGATGGTTCTTGTTCTTGTTCTTGTTCCTCTTCACAATCTATGTAGAATAATTTCTTCTCACCACACTTATATCCCTTACTGTACTTGTTCTCACAATTAAAGCATAAACCTTTTGATTTTCTTTCCTCCAATTGTTGAGGTGTCAACCTTGTAGGTTGAGGTGTTTTAGAAGAAGAAACATTATTCTCTCAATAGACTTTAGGAGTGGTCCTTCTAGTAGCCATAGCCATATTTTTGCTTTCAACATTTCTCACCACCTTGAATGCATTCTCCAATGATTTGGGTACCCAAAGGCGAACATCATGTTGAAGTTTATCCTTTAAAGTTCCTATGAATACATCAATCAGGTGCTCATCTGGAATATATGTTACCTTTATATTCAATCTTTGGAAGTTCTCAATGTGCTCCACAATTAAAACCTTTTGCTTGAGATTTATCAATTGGATAAAGAAGGTATTTCTCCTTGTATCCTCATAGTGTTATATCATTTCTTCCGTGAAAATTGCCCAAGTGACGAATGATTTGCGAGAACAATTCCATCGATACCACACAAATTGATTGGGTTCTAAATATAAAGAAGCAATTCGTACCTTTTGTGTATGTGGCGCATCATGTAGATCAAAGAATTGTTCCATCTAAAGTATCTATGTGATTGGATCATTTCCATCAAACTTCCTCATATCGATCTTAGGAAAGTGGTTGGTCTTCAACCCAAAGTTGGAGTTTCTCCAGTCCTGATTCATCTTCCTTGTGTCCTCATCATGAATTTCATGGGATACACTTTCACTTTCAGGTGTCCTCTCTATTAGGAAATTTTTCAATCCCTCCATGATATCCCTTTTTAAACCATCCATCTTAGCTTCCATTATTGCCTCCAACTTAGCTTCAGTTGAATCCACCAACCCTTATAGTTCATCTTTTGTTACTGTCTTCTTTTGTAAATCATTTATGTCCCTGCGCATTTCTTCACCTTCATCAAGAGTCCAAGTAGGACTATCTGGAAGATTATTTGGTGTAAAAGTTACCTTTGTCGTGGCATGTTGGCCAAGTATCACTTTTGAACCTTGATTTCAAGGTGGTTCTTCTAGACAATCTTTATTTTGTTGTATCTCCAAAATTTCGACCCTTCTAGGTCTAAAAATGTATTTTTGTAGTTATCTAATACGTCTTCTCTGCAATACCACAGGTCTAATCAAAATTGGATGTGCCAAGTGGAAGTTATGGTAACTTCCCCACATCTTTCTAATTTTTGTCCCTTCTAGGAGAGCATACTTGTAAAGCGTACCAAGGGCACAATATATTATATTTGATTATGAAACTTGTACCTGAAATAATACAGACTGTCCACTATCATATGCAACTAGTCTCACTTAGTTTGGATACTCATTGAAGAATATATCAGTGTTTTACCCGAAAGACATGTTTGAGACTAGTTAATATGAATAGTCAGATACCTATCTTCCACACGGTGTATCTACAAAAGTAGGATGACCCAGAAGCTAAAATTTGTATCACAACTGCCTTGATAATTTTTATGAATATCTTCCAATTTTTAGGGTCTTGATCCATCTACTAAATATCCTCCAAGGGGTTCCTTTTGAATCGTCGTATAAAAAAAATTATAGTGAAAATGCCAAGGTGTCTCAAATGTAGCAGTGAAACCCCAAGACCTTGAGCTCTGATACCAATTGTTAAGAAACAAATATAAAAATAAGATAAAAAAAACCTCAGAATAAGTACTCAACACCTGGAAAAAGAGATCATTTTAGATAATAAGCCTCTTTGAGGGGGAAACCTCCATATACACCACAAAAAATTTTGGTCTATAGGGGAAAACTCAACTACATCCAAGTAGTCCTCCCATATAGGAGGATTTTCCATAACATACATTCTCAACATATCATCAGTTATTCAATTAATCATGTATGTCTTCCCATCCGACTTTGGATGCTATGTTTTATTGAAATTCGTATTGGTCCCAAATCCCTTCAAAAAAAACCTTCAAAAAATTGGAGGTGAACTTGGGATATCTATATGATATTATTGATTTACAAAATCCATGTAGCCTAGTGACTTATTTCATATAGATTTATGCAATATTGGTTGCCTTATGAGTTATTTTTACCATAATGAAATGTGCAACCTTTGTTAGCTTGTCCACTACCACCATAACAGAATCATGTTGTCGTGTTGTCTAGGACGTCTTGGTAATGAAATGGAGTGTTCAACGATTACTTGTGCATTTGTTAACCCAAAAGGCACCACTACAAATTCATAGTTCCCATATCTTGTCTTGAAGAATGTCTTGTTAGTGTATTCCTCTCCAATCCTTACTTGATGGTAACTCGACCTCGGGTCAATCTTTGAATATATCCTTTCCCCCTTCAATTGATCAAAGGGATCATCAATTCTTGGCAAAGGATACGTATTCTTCACTGTAAATTTTTTCAACTGTCTGAAGCCAATGCATAACCTCATATTCTCATCATTCTTCACAAAATGCACCAGGTCACCCCAAGGAGAAACACTTGGGTGTATATACTCCTTATTCATTGATTCCTCTAGTTGCATTTACAATGGACACTGTGACATCCCTGGGAATTAATTTAATAGATAAATAAATGTCCCTCTTTGATGGTAAACCTATAATCTCCCCAAAAACATCTTCATAATCCTTCAAAATTGGATAGTCCTCTAGACTTGGCTCCTTATCCTTGGTTGGTTCTTCCATATGACATGCATATACTTGGCACCCTTTTCTGAAACTTTTCTTCAACTGCAGTGCTGAAATTTCTCTAGCAATTATGGGTCTTGGAATACCTTGAATTGTCCTTAAGTTTCCTTCCTCGTAAATACATGTGAGAGATTTATTGTAATAGTCTAGGACAACATGGTGCTTTTCCAACCAATCGATACCAATTAGGTAGTCATAGGACCCAAGTGGTATGATGTTCAAATCTTCCTTAGTGTTAACTCCCTTCAAGTTCACTGGGAATTCTTTAACAAGCTCACTAATTCTCCTCTTGGATCCAGTAGCTAATTCAACTAACCAAGACTTTTCATGCTTAAATTTCTTCAATTTGATTATTTCAACCAACTTGGGATCTACATAGTTATGACTAGCTCCAAAATCAATCAAAATAGCTATGGGTTGATTTTAAATAGTACCTTTTATTAGGGCCTTTATATGGTATACATTATACTTGACTTTACCTCTCTTTTACCCTATTTCCACTTCACTTGTACACCCATTTGTCAATCATTTAACCATTGCACAATGAATTGGCTCTTATATTAGTAAACTATCATTTGGTTGTTTTATATGAAATAGATTAGGATATTTTGATTAAATTTGCTTTCATTTTCATATATATGTGCCTAACCTAAAGTATGAAGTGCAGATTCTTTCCTCGGGTTAATAATAAAATATCTAGGTATTATGAAATTGGTTTTGAAGGATATTGAGCAGGGAATTCGACATAAGGAGAATCTTGTGATTTATGGGCGTCATTCCTTCATTTTTCCATTCAAGGGAGTTGTTGGAGTTATTGCTTCCATGGATAACCATTTTCATGGATCGTGGAGCTCATATGGAGCATATTTGGATGGTGATATTTCTCCCATTCGTTTCCTGGGTATCTTGGATGCACCTGAAAGTTCTATTGTTGTTTAGGACAAGTTATTCCTCACCCACGTTTCCCATGTTAGCTTGGATTGATCCCTCTCATTGTTTGGTGCAAACTTTCAGTTTTTTCTGTGTTTAGCAAGTTTTTGCTTCTTGTTATCAAGTTGTTTTTCATGGGATTTGATCCCTTGTTGTATATATATTGTATTTTTCCCAAGAGGGAAGGATATATAGATGTTACGTTGTTGAACTGAACCTCTGAAATACTATTATTTTATGAATACGATTTTATGTGTGGAATAAATCCAATTCATGATTTTCGTGCTACATAAGTTGTGAGAGTGTGTGCTAAGTTATTCTGAGGATTTTGGCACCTGGAGCAAGGGCCCACTCAAGGTACCAATTTTCCCATGCATTTTTATGCTTTAGTCTACGATTTCTTGTGTAAATTCTTAGGTTAGATGAATGGTTAATTGTTAAATGAATTTAAGATTTAATGTTGAGTTGTAGGACAAATTTTTAATTATGGGTTTCTTTAATGTGGTTGTTATTGTTTTCATAAACGTATCTAATTTAGAAATCCCATGGGTAATTGCTAAATTATACGTTCTTGTTTTCTAGAATTTACAAGTTTGTGTTAATTGATAGTTTAATGATTTCCAACCCTTGTTTTTAATTTATTTATATTTGATTTTATTTGTGGACTATTGTTGGAATTTAACCCTAGCCAAGAGTTGGGCCAAGGTTCTCAAACTTCACCCCTATGGAAGCCAACCTGAGCTCAAAACAAACCCCAACTCTGAGTTCTAAAATCCCTAGCCATTACTTAGAAATTGTGCTCATGCTTAGAATAATTTGTAGTTTTCATGCTTAGCATCCCTTCGAAAGTCAATCCAAGCTACCATCTTGCAAAAAAAATGCTTGCTCCTCACAACAATTAAGAGAACCTCGGTTTATAGAATGAGTGTTTAAGTGTCTTTACCTATAGAATCATCTCTATATAAAAACACTGACATTTTTGGCGTCATTGTTGGGGAGGCACCAAACAAATAATTGGTCACTTGATTTAAATTTGGAAGTGAGGGAACACTTGGATAATTAGGTTTCCTTATTCATAATTTATTATCAAACTATTCTAGTATGAATGACTCGAGGAGTTAAAAAACCTCATGGACATGGTGTCGTAGGAACCACCTGTAATAGTAACATTAAGGCGGGAGGATTGGGAGGACGAGGAAATCCACACAGTACCTTTGGACCTATACCTAACATTCCAGTCAGCCATATATCCTCTAAAGTCCCCAGTAGCTCTGTTATAGCTATATCTTTAGCTAACACAATAATAGACTCTTCTTCATCTAAACCTTTGGACATTGGAAATCAAGCCTTACCCGAGAACCTAGTTCAAGAACCTAATTACTCAAGTGAATCAAACGAATATTTTTGGGGAGAGAAGTTGTTAGGTATGGGAGAAGAGGTGGAAACCCTGAAACAAAAGGAACCCATCACCTTTGAATTCCCTATTCAATAATATGATGGGACGGTGCAGATGAAAAACATTCCACCCTCTGCCTTGCCAAACTTTCGTGACTCACCTAGTGAGGACCCTGATACTCTCCTCTTTGATTTTGATGTTCACTATCAAAGCTATGACTATTCCTCAAATTCCCACAAGATAAAATTGTTCCCACCCACCCTAAAAGATGCAACACTTTGTTGGTTCATGGGGCTAGGGGGGAACACTATCAAGAAATGGGAGGAAATGAGGCAAAGATTCCTAAAAAAATACCAGGATTATTGTGAAGCAAGGAACATTAGGGATGAAGTATTTAAAATGTCACAAAAGGAATATGACAGTTTGGAAGACTTTGTAGAAATATTTTGGTATAACCTGCAAAGAACCAAATTGAACTCACTAGACCCTGAAATTCTAGGAACTATTCTCCTCTGGGCCATAAGAGATAATTTCTTGGACCTATTAAACCTTATGTCCAAGATAGTGATGTTTCTTAGTTAACTTATGAGGATATTTGTGAATTATGTAGGCATTACTCACTATGTGCTACTCGAACTGGGAGAGCTCGTAGAGACATAGTCTCAAGAGTCATTAAGTCACCCGGTGGGGGGGTGACTAAAGCTGAGATTGTAAACATGTTGTAAAATTTAAAACCAATATACTCAGCTCACGTAGCTCCCACATAGACACCCTTAAATCCAAGATAAATAAAGAAGAGGTTGATCTAGCC
Organism: Picea engelmannii; assembly: GCA_009831015.1. Lineage (NCBI taxonomy): Eukaryota > Viridiplantae > Streptophyta > Pinopsida > Pinales > Pinaceae > Picea > Picea engelmannii. The sequence continues at coordinate 217,848 of ML780651.1, read as the reverse complement.
TTGGCCATCTTCTGTACTCGGTGTCGAAAGAAGCATCCTTTGTGAGAATTACCTCTAGATAATATTGAAGTGTGTGGAATTTGTGACCAAAATCATGCCACTGAGGATTGTCCTTCCCTACCCAGACTTAAGGAAATATACCAAGGCACTACTGAGGAAAATAAACAAATTTGTTATGTCACTCAAAAAATCCCATGGCCACCTCGACCAACGATCATGGCATAGGAAATGCCACAATACCCTCAACATTTTATATCATACCAATATCCACCACAAAAATGGTATACCCCCATGCCATGGCAACAATGGTATCCTCAATCCCAGAACCAACCATGGAAACAAGGTTGGAGGGGAAAACCATCTTTTGGAAATCCACCTCAGCAAAACACACTTCAACAACAACCTCTGGTTAATCAACAACAAAAATTGCAGTTTCCATATAGTCAACAACCCCAAAGACCACCTCAAATTCCTTCACAATCCATACCTAACCCCAAAAATAAAGTAGATCATCCCATGTACAACACTGAGGTACCACCTTTCCCAGCCTACTTTGTGTTCTCTGTGGATTGTGATGATATCAATTTACGCTCGAGAAAGGTAGTTAACAATATAGCATCACATGTTATTCAGGAACAAAACAATGAGGAGGAGGAATAGGAACCATAAAAATAAGAAGCCTCCCCAATCCTACAACCATCTATTTCACAAACCACTGATGAACATAAATCCTCCAAAATTGTTCTAGTCCCACCATACCCTGAGAGATTAACTATAGACAAACCACTGACGCCGCCTGAATTTGATCTTTTAGGGGAATTGAGAAATGTATGTGTCAATATTTTGTTGTTCCAAGAAATTAAGGATGTTCCAATACATGCTAAATTTGTTAGAGAATTGTTCTTAAGGAATCCAAGAAGGAAGACGAATGATCCTTCGATTGTGCATATCATAGGGAAATTAGCAAACCTAATGTTAGAAAAAGTCCTCATGAATAAATATGTAGATCATGGAAGTCCAATTGTTAATGTTCATATCAATAATATTTATATTCCCATCACTTTGATAGACTTACGGACTACAATCAACGTTATGAAAAAAGAGACAATGGAAAAGCTTAAGCTAACCAACTTAAGACTAACTCCTATTGTCCTCCAGTTGGTTGATAGATCCACTGTCAAACTAGAAGGTATAGTAGATGATGTTATCATCTATGTTGATTCTTGGGAGTATCCAGTAGATTCCATGATCCTACAACCAAAATATAATCTAGGAGGGTATCCCTTAATATTGGGTCGGCCATGGTTGGCCACAATAGGTGCCTATATTAGTTGTCGATCAGGAGATATGACTATCTCCCACGAAACCTCAACCAAGAAAATAACTCTTTACCCACCATCTAAACCTTCTTTGGACTCGGAAATACCTTCCTGGATACCAGATAGTGATGATGAATCTATCCAACCCCTTCTAACCTTGGAACAAGCCTCACAAGACATGAAGGATGACTTTATCTGTGAATTTTTAACATACTTCGAACCTACCCCAACATATTATTCCCTTGAGCATGCCATGGATCAACAATTTCAAGAGAGTTATTCATTAAAAGAAATGATGGAGCAGGTGGAACCAATGATACCAGTATATGTTACTCTTGCCACCCATAGTCTAGCAGTTGAAATCCACCCTATGAAGACATTGAATATCAACCCTAATCAGAATCCAACTCAATGTTCAACTTGTGAAAATGCTACAAACCCATAGAAAATAATTTTCATGGGACTATACGAACATGAACTAAATCCACCCTAGTATCTGTATTCACCATATTTACACTAAGGAAGATGTTAGACCTATCCAACAAACCTCAATGCAGGATGAACCCACCCTTGAGGGACAAATTCAAGGATGAGTTACAGAAATTATTAGACGTGGATTTCATTTATCCTATCTCTCACAAGTGATTTTCACCATTAGTAATTGTTCCTAAGAAAAATGGGAAGTCACATGTGTGTATTGACTACAGGGAACTCAATAAATAAACTCTTAAGGATTATTTTCCACTATCTTTCATCGATCAAGTTCTTGACACCTTGGATGGTAAAAATTACTTCTCCTTCCTTAACGAGTTTAGTGGCTATAACCAAATCCAAATTGCCCTGAAAGATCAAGAGAAAACTACATTTACCTTTCCATGGGGAACTTATGCTTATCAAGTCTTACCCTTCATTCTAAGTAATTCCCTAGATACTTTTCAAAGAGAAATCCTTGGTATCGTTTCATATTCAATCCATGACTATAACACACCCGGCCCTGAGTATCTTTCCTAGGGATGGGGCATCAAAATTTCTCTCTCCTTAACATCTCACATCCTCTGTCTGAAGCTTTTATCCTCATTTTCTTACCCGTAGCATTCTAATGCCTACTACCAGGCTCAAATTCAAGCTTTGGGTTGCAGGTTATGGATTCCCAAAGTTCTTCAAGCATTCATTGGTTGAGATCCATGTAGCATCCACGAGAATCCCTTACCAAGTTCTCTCCTCTCGCAGGGAACATCCATTCATCACCTAATCCAATTACGGACTCAGTATTCATCTAACATACCAATTGTAGAGGGATTTGGCACTTTGGTGCTTCGACACTTTGGCCCTGAACGCCTCTTTATTGTCTACGCATGAGACCTCCCGGAGTCCCAAACTCCCGAAGTCCCATAATCTTTCCACGTGGTTCCGACCTGCGGGCCTTTTGGGTCCCTCTATTACGCTACACCCTAAACCCTTCGGAGTCTCGAAGTCCTGGACTCTCGGAGTTCCGGTCAATTCACCAACCATTTTGGCTAGTCAAGCACGTACCATGGGCTGACATGTAGAAGGGCCAGGGGTGACACGTGTCACGTTCCAATAGGCATATAGGGTCTACAAAAATCAAAGATGGAGCTGACACATGGAACATTGATTGTGGGTCCACGTCACCCTAGTGATGTCGGCTTGCCATGTCACACCATACTGACAACCTTCTAACATCCCTCAAATATCATGGTCAAGATTCGGCCACATAGATCCATTGGTCCACGGCTAGCGTTACTTCGCAACTCTGGCCTTCGGGATTTTTGCGATGCAAAATCCTCTTTCCTCCCAAATTTGGTCAGCGTTGGGCTGACCACAGCCCAGATATGATGGTTAGGAAAATTCCCAAAGTGTCCTCGAATCGGCGTTCCTCATTATTTTAGGCTTCGGAGATTTTCGACACACCACACCTCAAATTCCCCGAAGTGCCCAGTCTCCGAACTAAAGGATCTAGCGCCATGCATCCCTTGTATATCGACAATTGCAAGGGATCCTGAAGAATCCATGGATCTATGGTCCACATTACTTCATGACTTCGACCTTCGGGGAGTTTGGGGTTACAACACCCCTGTCCTCCCGAAGCAGTCAACGTCAGGCTGACTACATCATGGATCCTACGTCTAGAAAGAACCCGAAGGGTCCCTGGATCTATGGTCCTGGTCACTTCATGACTCAAGACTTTGAGGGTTTTGTCTTTTACTGCCACTCCATTCTCCTGAAGTAGGACTTCACCAAAGTACCATGTGCAGGTCCCCCATCCTGGATGATCGAATGGTAGGCGGGGATTCTGACGATCTCCCCCAAATTTACGGCTCTCCTTTACTTCTTAACTTCGGCATTCGGGGAGTTTTATGCTATGGCATATCCTTTCTCCCAAAGTGGTATTCCACCGAAGTCACCTCAGTGTAGAACTAATGGTTGAGGAAATCCCTGAACATTCTCGATCGGTGACTCGCGCTACTTCGTGATGGGGAGTTGGATCCCAGTTTAGTTGGTAAGATAGGTTCCTCTAACCACTAGGGAAACTGCCAAATGTTGTTCGACCTTATAGGAAACCATGACTCTCAGTCACCTTCGGTCGGTTTCTGACTATTAGGACCAACAGTACTCTGAAGTCCCAAACTTCCCGAGCTCCGAAGTCAGAAGGACTTGGCTCCCTTAGGCTTAGCAAAAGGTTCTTGGGTGTTGGTCACATGGGTCTTTCTAAACTCTCGTGAGTTAAACACATATTCCTCATCATGAACTTGCTAAGGACTTAAGCATGGTATCTTGATTGCACAACAAGGAGTCTAAATGAGACATCCTCTCCAGACCGACATGGTCAGATGTATGCAATGCTTTCTATCCCAGCCCTCTTATAGGTTTATGTCCCAAGACTTATTGAAGGCTAAATTGGGGCATATAGATGATCAATCGGAAGCATAAGTCCACAAGAAGGTAAATGCATACACATAACTTGATCATTCAAAACAGATACCATTCTTAGATGTATAAATACATGTATTCATTCATTATCCTATTTCAAAACACAAAATATGGAAATACTTATCAGAGCCAGAAATCGTGATGCAACTATTGAAAGGGGTGCCTATTTCCACCCAACCATAGGCTCAGTCACTCCTAATGGATTTAACACTGGCCACCCTCGAGCTAGACCACGATGCTCTGAGAGATATTTCTTTCTTCCGACTCAGCAACAGTCAAGGACGGAGGTTACTCTCCTCCTCCCACAGGATCTTGGCAACGGGTTTTCTCTACACCAAGCAAGGAGGCATGCCTGAGTGCTTCCTCACTCACTCAGCACCCTCGTTTATCAGCTTGTATCATGACCTTTCTAGCCACATCCTGCAACCAAAACACGTTCATTTCTCAGTTCTTCCTCAAACTTGAAAGCTTAGTCTCTCTTCTCTACTTATCTTCACAACTCTTCCTCTGCCCACCACGACTTCCTTTACTGCCTTCCTCGGAAATATTGTGTGTGGTCTGAATTCCAAGTATGTGGTCATGTCTAAAAGCCTTATATATGGGCGCTCTACCCCATCCCCTCATTAACTCTTGAGGAGGTCTTCCCACCTACCAACCTGATTGTAATTCATTTCTGGGTCAGAGGACTGTTTTGGTCCTGAGCAATTAAATCCAGCAAGGTACGGATTTGGTGGGGGTTATCTCAACCATTCCTAGTTACCCTCACCATCTCTTTCAAAGCATTGATGGTCTATCTTGGAAAACCCCTCCTTTCAGTAGTCATGCAACACTTATCCATTTCTATTAATAACATAAATTACATTCCTTGACCTTTTATACAAAGGTTCATCAAATCAAATATTCACACATATCGAGTTTGCCATAGTCTCTTGGCCAATATATTTATATTTACAAACTAGGGGAAACATGGGTGTTACAATCCCCTCCCCCTTAAAGGAAAATCGCCCTCCATGTTCTATATGTCAATGTACTCTACATATACAAAAGTAAACAAAAAGGGATATGTTTGTTTCATGGCATCCTCCATTTCCTACGTAGCCTCATCTAGGCCAAAGTGTTTCCACTGCACCTTAACTTGTGCAATGGTTATGTTCATGCGTGAGGTTTTCTTCCTATCTAGTATGCATTGAGGTTCAGGGGGGAATTCTCCCTCCGACTCCACCTGAATCACAGACCAGTCAATTATATGATTAGAATCATGTTCATATTTCTTCAATGACGAAACATGGAAAACATTATGTGCCTTCACTGTGGGAGGGAGTTGTATCATATAGGCTATAGGTCCCACTCTATCTAAGATTTCAAAGGGTCCACAATACCGGGGTGCCAGCTTGGCACAAGATCCCATTTTCAGGGAACTCTTCCCCGGTCTAATTCTGAGATAGACATGGTCTTTTGTCTTGAACTCTCTGGGAGTTCTCTTTCTATCGGCGTAACTCTTCTGTCTATCATGAGAAGTTTTCAGATTTTACTTAATCTGAATTACTTGTTTTTCCATTTCTTTCATCATGTCGGGTCTAATTGTAATTCTATCCACTGGATTACTCCAGCTGATTAGAATCTTGCATTGTCTACCATAGAGGGCTTCAAAAGGGATCATCTTCAATGACGCTTATTTATGTAGCACCATTGTGACGCAGATTGCAACATAAACTATTCATTGTAACATTCATCATTATTGCACATCAATCATCTAATAAATAGATCTAGATCTAGTTCTGCATAAATAGACAATCCATGAACAATTGCATAAAAAGACAAAATTTAATGTGGTTAACCCAAATCTTGGGCTACGTCCACAACGATTGGTTTCTTTATTATTCTATGTGCAATCATCCTAGGCTTGCGCATTGCGCTTACAATAGATACATCATGATATACTTCCCCATCCAGCCTAGCCGCTCTGCAGTGCAAGCCTCTCTCTACAAACCCTCCCTAAACCTTCAAACATAGACTCTCTCTCATTCTCAGTCTATTCTCTCAACCTCATCCTATCATCAGCTCAACTTCAGCTGCATATTCTTCTCGACCCATAACATATTTATACATAGAATTTAGGGCTCAAAACCCTACTCACTTATCCCAAAACCCTATGACAACTCATGATGGCTTAGTACAACTCATGACAACTCATCATTCGGGTGTAATTTTCCTACCTTTACTTCTGCATGCTGCTTTTACATTCCCAATTGTCGTTCTTCTTAATTTTGCACATCTATCTGCTTTTGCATGTCTAATTGTTGTCCTTCCTTCTTTTGTGTGCGCCCTCAAAACTTAGTTCTTTGAACTACATGTCGAGCATGTAGGAAGAATGATCGATGGTGCATTGCATCCTAGGGATAGTCTAGTGCCATCATGGCCTCTAGAATGTCTTCATTTGAATGGAATACATGTGAAGAGGAAGAAGATACCTTTCAGAGGCATGAATGGGTGAGGTTGGCTTGATGGGGTCAGACATCTCACATTAGAGTGACAAAGAATTGGGTGTCAAGGAACCGACAAATGTAGTGGTATTGCAAACAGAATGGGCATGTGGTTGAATGGTGTTTGTGAATCTTCCTATGTATGGTGGATGGTTACTAACTCCTATAGGTGTTGATTATCTTATTGAAGGTAATGAACCTACGATGGATGAAATTTAGCATATGTGTACATACACACACACACACACACAAATGTGTGTGTGTGTGTGTGTTATGGCCTCTAGGAGGAGGGTGAATTTCTTTTCGAGGGATTTTTGGAGAATTAGGTGGGGCAGAAGGAAGTGCATCCTACTGCAACCATGTCGAAGAAGATAATGGAGAAAGGTGTGTGAATAATTACTCCTGAGTAGGTGGGTTAGAAGCACCTGGGGGGGTGCCTGTGATGCTGAGGCACCTTGTAGCATGGAGGGCCTCTTGAATATTTTGAAGGGTGGTCATTTGACAAGTGAGATACTCAATAATCAATGGACACATGTATGTGAACTGGTCCAATTAACTGCATAATCTGCATGGGCAAGTACAATGTGAATTCATCAAAGTGGACATGTAATAAATGCTAGAGTGACCAAATTATGCAAGCATTATCGGTGGTGATGCCGACTAAGTGAGTTTTCGCATGGTCGTTTGACGAATCATTGCGAGTGTGTCTCGAAAATGGGAGAGATGAGCAGAGTGATGGGTGTAGTGGTCATATTGGGAACATATAGCACATGTGAAGTTGGTATGCAATGTCTTATTGCATTGGGGGGTAGAATTTTATGTAGGGTTTGCGAATGTTCCTATTGGGGTCTGTAATAGTGTTGTTTCCCTAGGTAGATGGATGAGGTTATGTAACTCTGAGCGAGTGGGGCACAATTTTGTGGGGCGACCTAGTGCTTTGCAGAGCATGCACGAGGGTTGTATTTGAGGTGTGACCTGAGTATTTCCCCCAACTTTATTCTTCTTGTCCCCAACTGTGCAACCAAGTTGTAGCAGTAATGGATTGACTAGAGTATGCATGGGTAATGTTGTTTTAGGTGGAAGTGAAGGTATCGGTACCATAGATGGTGGGTCAAGATACCAAATAGATATTTCTAACACCATGTTGGGAAGTGTGAGTGTAGTAGTTACCTCTTTTGTCAAAACTCTTGGTGGTGGGTAGAAGAATGATATTTGGGTGAGAAGGTGAGGGGTGGTCTGTAAAGACATGGTTTGGTCATTCGTGGGTGGTGTCTCAAGGATAGACTGGGAAATTGGTTATGTTGTGATAGAAGTGATTGTGCACACTTGGGCAAAGTTTGAGGGTGGTATGCATGGTAGGTCACCCTGGTATGTGCCAAGGAGCAAGAGGTATTGAAAGATCCTGGACCCATTTCCATGAATGGTGAAACTTCTAGTTGTGGACCTCGTTGGATAGGCATTTTGGATAAATTTTGGGATCTGCGCCAGAAGAAGTCAGTGAATAAAAGGAAGTTAGAATATGGACCAAAGTGCACGATGGGAGCGGACTTTAAGGAGTCAAAGTGCATGACAGAAAGATATGCGACGAAGAAATGCGCACAAGGCATAAAATGGTTATAGACCGTTAGGATTTTGGGGACATTTTGTCCACTTTTGTAATGGGCTTAGCCCTATTTTTTATGTATAAATATGTAATGGGTTTTTAGGTAGAGGCATGTGTGAATAGAGTAAAGAGGTATGTGAATATAGTGAAGAAGAGATATTTGTGAATAAGCTAAGGTATGACTGAGGAATAAAGCTCCCACTGCAGCAGAACAACTAAGTGGTCGAGGCATACAAGGTAGTGACGCATTTTAAGGTAGGGCATCACCATATGTATGTTCAAGCAAAGAAGGACCCAGATCAATAGTGGTTATCGACACAATACAGATTGACGGAAGAAGAGATGGGAAACATTATGGTTGATTGGGATGAGGAGTGGAATATTCCACCCGTGGAAACAGAGCCACCAGAGAAGCAAAACCCAAAAATATATGAGGTCGATGAGGAGGAAGAAGAAGGAGACAACTAGGACAAAGGGAAGGGCCCAGATGACACAACACCATATAAAACATCGAGCACCGACAAGAAGTGAAAAGAGACATAGACAAAGAGACCAGAACAACAATGGTTGAAGTGAAAAGCCATTAAGGAAAAGGCTATCCAGGATTTTACAGAGGATGACTTGGATAAGACTGGAAAGAAAGTCAAAGAAGTCACTGACAACACATTTCAACGTGCAACACAACAACAAGAAGAGATGAACAGACGCATGCAGGAACAGATGGCAACATTGCGACAATTATTAGAAGTCACCAACATCGCACTAGGATGACATATGGAGGAGGAACCAACAACAAGCACTACCAAGAATGGAGAGGCAAGACCAACAATCTCCCAGTCCTTAGCATTCACAGGAGAACGAAGGTTGACTAAGCTAGTGACAAGGGCATTTGATTTCCCCACAACAGAAATGCAAGAGCAGGTAGGGAATTAGGTCACATTGACTTAGTGTTGTCACAACTAACAATCAATGTATTGCAGGAGTTACAAATGAGCGCCACACTAGAGATGAACATGCGCGCAGAGAAGACATCCAACGAGCTAGTGAAGATTACGACAAAAAATGTTGGATTAGAGATAGAGTACAACAAAGTGAAACATGAGTGCGATGAGGTCACGCAGAAGGTAGAACGAATGCAACAAGCATTTGAGAAGGTATATCAATAACTACCAGAGGCGTAGGTAGAGAAGGAGGCCCTGGTGGAAGATCAAGTTAAGAATATAAGTGAAGTCATCCAAGGCTTCTGTGTGTGAATAATCGATCTAGAAGTGTGTGTGACACCAAGCACTCCACCTGGAGAAATGGAGATGAGGAAGAAAACCATGTCAACAGTCGTGGACAGTATAAAGACTCTATCAGTAGAGTGTTCTCAACTATATACAGAGACTATGGGTGTTTGGGCACAACTCAGTGGGGATAAGGAAAAATAGGAGATTAGTCAAAAGATCCAAGTTGTGCAGGAAAAGGCGCAGAAGTTCAAAGATGTGATAGGCACGTTACCGCCAACTAAGGTGGTAACTGCGATGAATGAGAATAGAAAGTTGTATTCAAAGATGAATCAGCTAAGGGCAGAGCAGTAGGCTCACGCATAGCAGGTAGAAGTATTACAGGAGGAAGCATACAGAGTGATAATGACCTTAACAACAACTCAAGAAATCATCAAATAGGAAGCTAGTGAAGGTGTCGAGAAGATGCAGGCTCATGTCATTGTAGAAGAAATTGACCAAATTTTGTAGAAAGAGCTAGAGGTTAAGGAAAAGGTTGCAACAACGAAGGTGGCCTTTGAAGCATTCATGGCGCATTGGAAGAAGGTCTGAGTGGCTCGGGATGAGCCATAGGCGAGTGTTGGGGGCCTGTTGGATAGGAATTTGGGATAAGTTTTGGGATCTGCGCCAGAAGAAGTCAACGAATTAAAGGCAATTAGAAGATGGACCAGAGCCCGCGATGGGAGGGGAATCTAAGGAGTCAAATCGTGCGACAAAAGGATGTGCGATGGAGCAACACGGACAGGGCAGAAAACAATTATAGATGGTTAGGATTTTGGGGACATTTTGTCCATTTTTGTAATGGGCTTAGCCCTATTTTTTTATGTATAAATATGTAATGGTTTTTTGGGTAGAGGCCTGTGTGAATAGAATGAAGAGGTATGTGAATATAGTGAAGAAGAGATATGCGTGAAGAAGATTAGGTATGATTGAGGAATAAAGAACGCACTACAACAGAATGTCTAGGCAGGTTTGGGTAATGAGACTATTGCATATTTTGTAGCAAAGTGTGCAAGTGTAAGAGAACTATCAATGAATAAATATAAGAAACCAGTCATTGTGGACGTAGCCCAAGTTGGGTGAACCACATAAATCTGTGTGTTGTGATGTGGTGTATTTCCAATTTATGATGTTGAATGTTATGGTGCAATAATGATATATGTTGAATGTATTGTTTATTTTATAATGTTTCACACTGAAGTATCTAATAATTGAATGGATGTTAAATGGGAGAATGTTGCGCACATAAGTAACTACTAAGTAATGAGAACTGTGCACATGAGTAAATGATATATTGAATGCCTCGCTTCCCCTCATCACTGCAGAACCTTGGTTCTTATAGCCCCTCTAGATGCCTCGGGTGAGACTTCACTTGCTCTATAGGTGATGTCGAAAGGGCCGGTGTCTAAAGGCTTTGTTGGTATTCGAACGATTAACCTGGGTCTGTCCACTGAGCACCAACAACCCCAATAAGAGGAAGGATATTGATTGTGACTACCTTCCCGTTGTGAAGGAAGATCATGGGGCAAAACAAAAATGAGGTCATTGTCTTCATCACATACATTGTACTACATTTGAGGAGAATGTTGTAGTCCAATGGGGCATCTGTGACCTCGATGTCAATCAAGATCATTTTTCCTGCTATCTCTATGGGAATGTTTTGAAAAATACCCTCGAGTTAGGATGGGAAACCATCATAGGCCCAAAGAGTAATAGCAAAGTGGGTCAGCTAAGGGGAGCCTAGTTGTTTCTAGACACTTTTGGACATAATGCATGTGGATGATCCCTCGTCAATGATGCATCAATGAATGGTGATGTTCCAAACTGTGACTGGGATTTGGAAAGAAACCAAGGAAGGGAATTGAGGTTCAAAGTTCTCCAAATCAAAAGTAACAAGGTGCAAATCGAAAGGGTCGTCTGCCCCCTATGTGGATATCAAAGATTTCCTTTGTGAAGGATAGGTTTGCAAGACCTTGACTATGGACATGGCTAGAAGAGATTGAGCCAAGTCATCCATAATGCTATCTTTATACGTTGCCTTGAAATGTGGGTTATGAGCAGTATACCATAGAGGTGCTCTTGGTACACATGGGCTTGGGTCACCACTAGGATGCAATATCATCAAAGGGGTACTTACTAGCAATTGGGTGGCATCTGATGTAGTCAGATTAGAGTTGGGAGGCATACCATATTGGCGATCGTGAGTTTGAAGATGGATGTCTTCAAATGTCATGAGAATGCTAAAGTTTGAAGGGTTTCTTGGTTGAGCTTGTCCCGGGGTAGGATATTGTCACATCAACTAAGTGGAGGGCCCAATCTCTTGTTGTGTAGAAACTACACCTTGTTGAGGGAATGGGTTGTATAAGACAACCGGTGGTGGTAATTGAGGGAATTTATGTTGAACTTGTGAGGCACCTTGAGGGGTAGGGGGTCCTTGAGTATCCATATATTCCTTCATCCTTTTGAAATCTGTGATTTGTAGGCAATGATGAGTGTAATGTCCATACTCATCGCATAATGCGTAGGGGAAGATAGTTCTAAGGTTGTTGTTCTTCCCTTGATTTTGTTGGCCATTGTTGTTTCCAGTGTTCTAGTTTTGATTATGAGCATTAGGGTTGCCCCTTACTTGAGGATTTTGTTGTTGGAGGTTGCCTCCTATCCTTTGTTGGCATTGGGTTTATTTTTACCCTTATTCTTTGAGTTGTTTTGTTGGGTGGCAGGTTGACCATGTTTAACTGTTCAAATACTTGAACATGTTGTACTGGTGAAGGCTAGACAAAATTGACACCAACTTGTTGTTGTGACTGTGGTGGCATAACATTGGGTGGTGGAGGACCAGGGAATGGATAATATGGGTTACTCCGTTGAGGAGGCCCATGCATAATGTATGATGTTGAGGTTCCTTTGTTACAACCTAGGTTGTGTGAAGGGACATGTGTATGCACATGAATTTGCATAATTGGCTAGGGTAAAGGATTCATGGGATGTGTAGGATTGTGCCCCTTATCTATTGGAGCAGGAGGAACAGGGAATGGGTGATTGGGTACATAATGTGTGTCCATGGTAGGAGGATAGAATGGTGCTCCTCCATAGTGGTTTGTGTATTGACTGGTGTCATATAAAGGTGTAGAGATACCATATGGGTGGATGTGGGTCATGGCCTCAATTAGTTCATTGGTCGAATGGGATGCTCTAGGCTTTTCCTAACCAAATGGTAGGGCTCGAGGAGAATCAAGGAGAACCGTATAAAGGTAACTAGACTATGAATAGATTAAATCAAAGTGTTGGGCTTTGGTTACAACCTCTTCTTTAGTTTGTGGCATGGTGGTGGCCACACCTTTTGTGATAAAAGGCAAAAGAGACTCAAGGAACCAATATAGGAGTAGTTCTAGGGTGACTTCAATTTTACATAGGATCCTTCTTCGATGACATTTGTGGATGTGATATGTGATATGGATAGAAGTAGTCTGACGAAAATCTAAGAGGATTTCCAAACCAGTGTCATGGCATAAAGGTAATTGAAAAAAGGCTAAGAAAGACTTGGCTAAATATGTGAAGGTCGCATGGGAACCAACTTTTTCATCTACATACCATTTCGTCAAGGGACCAATTAACGTTCATGGAAATAGTTGTAGACAAATGGAACCATCAATGATGTTGTTGGATGAGCACCATGGGTGAAATGTCATGACATGGTTGGTCGGATCTTCATGTGATTTCCCATTAAACTTGAGGATGACTGAGGGGAGCTTCGTTAGCATGGGCACCCAAGTTGCATTGTGTGAGATGGGGTCATTAGTGAGCTTCGTCAAATCGGGAATATTTAATGAGGCCATATATGGTAGGTTTTTGTGGTCCTGCCATTGTGGTTGATGTCAAGAGTCAGTTCTTGAGGAGGAAGGGCTACTAGATGGGTTGTTTTGGATGGTTTCTCCTAGCAAGGTGGGATTGATCAAGGCTAAACGAATCATCGTTGCACTCATAGGTGAGTGGGGATGTTGAACAAGTGAAGCAGTAAAACCAGGGATGCCTCCCACTACTGCTGGGAGGTCTAACAGGTGTTTGGAACATTGGGGAGGTAGTGGGTCCCCTATGGTTCTAGACTAGAAATTGTGTGTGTGATTTAAGTGAGAAGGTAGATAATTAGTGCTTTCAAAAAATAAATATGGCCTTGATCCAGGTGGATATCGGTGGCCACCCACCTTTTCCAACTAGCTCAAAACAATTTTCTGGCAATTTTGGTAATTTACTATTTTTAGCAGTTTTTAACTTTCAGGGTCATTTTGAGGCCCTAAACGATGTTTTTGGGAAAACGAGGAGAAATATTTAAGGTCCTTCTATATTGCATCCAAAATGAATCTCCTCGACGATACCTTTCCAACAGGCTATCATGCGCCTAAAACGGAGATCGTATGCAAAAGTTACGACCCCGGAAAGTTGATGTACTAACTTACCCAAACAGGGCCCACATGACTTTTGGCGCTTCATCTCCTAGGGTTAGGTTTTTAGATGTCTAGAGTTTTTGGCATTCTTGTTTATTGTAAAAAGGCCTTTAGAGCCTCATTGTAATCATCTTTTTGCGAATGCGAGTAGCCGTCACATCTCTTCTCAGAGATAAGCTTCCACCATTCTAGTGAGTCTTTCACTCTGTATTTTTACAGTCTCTATACATTTCTTTCATTAATAGAAATCGTGTATTACTGTATATTTGTTTTTATGGTTTCATCTCTGATACATTTCTTCTATATTATTGAATATCTGTGATATCTCTATGCATTTCTTTCTTTGCTCTCATTTCGTGCTGAAAATAATATGTATTAGTGGTATCAAAGCAGGTTGCTCTTGATCATGTTTCAGTGCATGTCCTCGACGAGGTCCGGGTATAGCAAGTTGGGTCTCGAGCTTGTCTCTCTTGAAAACAATCGCTCTCGCACACCCAACAAACCCTCCATGGCGGAAGAAAAGAAAAATGACAGAGCACATGATCCTATAAATTTGTTGCTTGAGCAAGCTCTCACGCGACAAAGGGACGAAATGATGGAGAATTTTTCCCACATCCTTCAACGTCTGTCGATAGCAATAGGCGCATCTTCATCAAAGAGCCACTTTGGAAGAACCTCTCCTTTCAAGGTATAGGTTAATTTTTATATTCTCGTATTTGAAGGTTAGATAGATGCGGATGCCCTAGACAAATGGTTAAATCTGCTAGACAGTTATTTCTCTGTTCACCATTTTTTCGACAAGGAAATGATCACCTTCCCACTCCTTAAATCCCTCCCCCATGTCAAACATTGGTGGGAAACTTACTAGTGTAAAAGTTCCACAGAGGAGTCTAGAATATATGGGGTCGATCCCCCTTGGGATTTTTTTGTGGATGCGATAAAGGAACAGTATTACTCTATTAGAAACTATGGGGACCAGTACATGAGATGGACCACACTATGGCAAGAGAGGGGCCAAGCAGTTTCGAAGTTCACCAATACCTTCCATACATTGCGCACCAAGTTGGGTATCAAAGACTTCAAACGAAATTTGGTTATGAAATAACGTGGGGCTCTACATAGATACATCCAAACTGAAATGGATTTTCTGGACATCTCATCACTCGATGCTGCTTATCGATATGTTGTTAAAATCGAGCAGAAATTTAATCACCAGAACAAACGGGAGTTTGGGTCTTCAAACCCACAACAACCAAAGTATGACAAAGACGGCCCTAACAAATCATCTCTCGAAAACTAGTCCAAGCCACAAGAAAAGAAGGGTCACGGGAAGACAAAGAAGGACACCGTTGAATGTCGCTCAAAACAATCATTGGTGGTCTAGATCAAAGACAAGGAGCAAAACCCTGATTCGGAATCTGATTATGAAAATACTGGTAAAAGACAGATCATCGACGCAGACCCCACTACTATTTTCGTGACCGCAACAATTCAACCAGAAGAACCAACAGATCCATAAGAGGGGGAGTGCCTTTTTCATTCATAGATGTGGGTGAAGGGGACGCCACTACATTTTATTATTGATAGCGGAAGCCAGAAGAACCTCATCTCAACAGAGGTCGTCAAACAGTTGGGATTGTCGACAACACCACACCCGCATCCATACAACATCGGGTGGCTTCGCAAAGGACGAGATCTTCATTTCAGCCAGCATTGTCGATTGTCATATGACATCCAACCCTTCAAGGATGAGGTATTATGTGGTGTTGCCCCACTGTATGTCTGTGATGTTCTCTTGGGCCAACCATATATGTGGAGACACCATGTTGTTTATGAGTCTTGACCCCGTAGTGTCATTGTTTTTATAAGGGGTCATCTCTACAGAATACCAGAGGTAGTTATGACTATTGTTCCACCTAAATAGTGTTGCAAGGTAGTATCTCATACTGCAAAATTCTGCTTCTTCACAATCTGTTCAAAAAGGGAACATGCAAGATACCAGATATATAAAATATGCAGAACAGAAATGAAATGCTAGAAATGACAGAATAACAGTAAAATATCCAGCATAATCTTCACAGTACACAGAAATGATATACGAAATAGCAACAGAAATAACACTTTGAATCAGATAGCAATGTTCACAGGCCTCTTCGAGGGGGCAACCTCCAGTCGAGCAGCGCTCTGTTACAATAATATCCAAGCTATGGTTTTTCATACCCTCGACCCTTATTTATACTAAATATGTCTATTAAGAGAAGCATCTAGAGGAAGATCCTTCTAGAAGCGGA
>ML780651.1:127148-193056 GCA_009831015.1 Picea engelmannii | reverse complement strand
TACAAAACAATTATATATATAATTATTAAAAAAACAACTTAAAAAAACTAAATTAATTAAAAAATATATTAAAAAATCTTAAACCAAAACTCTAAAAAATAAATTTTTATATATAAAAAGCTTGAAAAAAACTTAAAACCAATTTTAAAATAAAAATCAAAATAAAATTAAAAACTATTTTTAAAAAAGGATAGGAAATTTAAAAAAACTATTTTAAAAAAAGGATAGGAAATTTAATTAAAATTAAAGTAAAAAAACAAAAAACAAATGAAAATAAATTTAATAAAATTAAAAACAGTTTTAAAATTAAAATAATAATAAACTTAATTAAATAAATAAAAATAAGTTAAAAAAAAAATTAAAAACATTTTTAAAATCAAAATAATAACAAACTTAATTAAAATAAAAAATAAATTAAAAATAAAAATAAAAACAAATTGCATTGTTTTGGGTGTTGTGGGTGTTATGGTTGGCGATGGGGCCACAACTTCCCATGGGCCAAGGCTTGGCCCGTGAGGGACTGAGGCGATGTCTGACATCACCTCTTGCACCCATGACGCCTAAATAGCCCATGCAACTTAGCCCGTGGGGGCTGGGGCGATGTCGTACATCGCCCCTGCGCCCTCCCTTATCAATTTTAAATTAAATTATTTTAAATAAGCTTTTAATATTTTTTTTATAAAAGTTTATTTTTTATAATTTATTTTTAAAATCCAATTTTTATATAAGTTTTTTTTTTAATAATTCATTTTAATGTTTTTAAATTATATAATAGGTTAAACTATGAAAACTTTTACAGTGCCTACAAGAGAATATCAGAATTTTCTTATCTATATGTAATTGAAAGACTCACTTGATTCTAATAGAATAATACTTGATTCTAATAGAATAATAGTAGAACTGTTTTTTTGGGAAAAAAAAAACAATATGTATTTTTTTTATTTTTATTTTTAATATTTTCTATTAAATTTTCTATTTCAAGTTATTTTTTATATATATATTTTTTAATTTTTGGATTACTTTTATTCATATTTTTTCAAAAAAAAAAAATTAAATATATTAAATTTTGTATTTCATTTTTTATTTTTTTTTAAATATTTTTTTTTAAGTTTTTTTTAAATAAATTTAGTTTTTTTATTATTTTTATTTTTCAAAAATTTTCCTTTGTTTTTTATATATATATATATATATATATTCTTTTTTTCAAGTTTTTATTTTATTTTTAAGTTTTCTTTTTATTTTTTTTAATAATTTGTTTACCTTTTTAACTTAAAAAAATATTCTAATTGTTTTGTTTTAGTAGTTTTTTAGTTTTAATTTTATTTTTTTTAAATAAAATTTTGGTTACAATTTTTCCAAAAAAAAATAGTTGTTTTTTGTTTTACTTTTTAAAAAATTAACTCTCCTATTTTTATTTCTTTTAAGCAATGATTCAGGAGCGGATTTTGACTTGTTTATCAACAATGATAGTCGTTGTCAACATCACAATTTCAATTAAGTTATAATCTTAACTCCCCAAAAAAACTTGGTGTTACTCGTAGCATCGCTTTTCGATTCAAGAGTCAATTTTAAAGTCTTTGTCCACAATGACATAAGTTGTCAACGCAACAAGTCTGAATGGGTTTGAATTTTAACCATTGCCAAAAAAGGGTGCTACCTGTAGCACCACTTTTTGATTTAAGTGTAAAAGTAGCCACTGTAAAATAACGAGAACTCTAGAGAATTCTCATTAAATTGATAACTTTGTTTCACACATCCCATTACAATATGATACATAATTTGATCACTTCCTCTATCCTTCTTTCATTCATTCTATCTACTTTTGTTTGCCCTTTCTCTTCTTATGTACGATGGGGATGACGAGATACATAGAGAGTTAGACTTAGAGCTCAACCTTTCCCTTCCTTTCATTTCCTTTTCCTCTCTGACATGAGTTCTGGATGATCCGATGAGATCCGATGGGTGTAGGTGTGGGCGGGCTGTTGGTTTTGGGAGTTATGGTTCGGAGGTTGTTAGTCGCTAATGCGATCGATGGCCTAAGAGTGAAAACAGGCAGGTAGGTGTGGGGGTTCTCTCCCTACGATGGGTTGGGAACAGAACCTCCCCTCATGGTCTCGCGAGGGAAGGAACAGGTCGGTTAGGATGTTGGTAGGTAACACTAACGGGGGAATTACCTATTCCCCTACCTGCCTACTTTGTATGGCTTAGAGGTGAGGCAGTGATGTGGGTAAACTGGCTAGGAATGATGGGTAACAGCAACAGAGCCAACCTTTGACCAGTACAACGAGTCCACTTATTTTCTGGGGTTTGCAAGGACTCTATCATTTTTGGATCCAAAACAATAGGTTATTCTGTCTTTCTTGGTGAACTACCTTTCCTTTTTTCGTATACTTTGTATTACTGGTGCTTCGTGACATCTGATTTGTGTTTCATGATGAAGTGAGATTAATTAACAAAGATGACTTAAACATTAAAGCCCTTTATATAATGAGTAAATGTAAGTTAACTACCACATTAATTATAGATCACTAAGTCACTTTGTAACTACCATATTAATAAACCATTACAACATCACATCATAGATATTATGTCCACTAAGTCAAAATTACATTAGTATACAAAGTGGAACATTAATTCTATCAACATTTATATCATATTTTCATGCTATTAATTGATATTTCTATTTAACTTCTATACTTGTTTATAATGTTGATATGACAAATTGTTGATTTTCTAGCGGATTCAACCCTTGGTGTGCTCTGATACCATGTTGAAATTTCTCTTACTCAACACTTGACAATTAGCTCAAAACACAATCATTTTATCTACTAAACGCACAACTAAGTGTTCAACTAAATATGCAACGGAAGCATAAATAAGGAAACCATGTCAAACACATAATAACACCAAAGTTTTCGGGTATAAAGCCCTCGAAAAACCCCGAAGGGAAAACCAATGTTGAGACTGATTTTATTATGCTAAAATCAAGGCTCTCGTAACAACGATAATGGCCCACTCAGAGAAATACAATTGCAGACTAACATGACAAGGTATGACATGTTGTATGATCAATTTTGGCATGCTTTTCGAGGCATACACAATTTCCCTTCTTGTGAATCGGGTATATACATGATTCGCCTCATAGTGAACCGCGTATCCATACAAAAAACTTGCACGACAAGTTATGTACGATCTGACACTCTCATGTGGCTTCCTCGGATTGAAACCCACCTGCATAAGCCTTTGTTCTCCCTTCTCCTTGACCTGATCTCTAGATGGAATTCCTTTTGATTCCCTATCCAAGATCTCCCTGAATCTTTCAAGTGTCAAGTCAAGTGTAATCCTTGGTCCTCTTGAATCACCACCCTTCATGATCCAAACACTCGAGTAGAGGTCCTTCTCTACTCTTAAGTGTGACCTTAGAGACTCTACACTAGCAAAGGTCCTCCTTTGCTATCCGTGTGAATGTGTTTTCCTCTTTCTCCTAGCCTTGCTTTTATAATCACAAGTTACAATCTATTTTTAATCTCACTTGAGATTTATAATTACAGTTTTAGATTGCATGCTAAGTACTTTTATCATGTTTCTTAAATAACTCAATTAACTAATTACAAAATTAATTAATAAAAGAAATTTACTTTAATAATTTCTTTAATTAAAGTAAATTCAAGAGTAGAAGGCTTTGGATGATTTCCACACATCTAAACACATATACCTGTGCGGAAATACATGTCTGATGCTACCGCTAACATCAACACTCCCTCTTAGTGAGTAAGGTATTTTCCGAAGAGCCACCTGGAAGTGGTTCTGCCTCCGACTGTAATGATCCCAAGCCAATTTTTTGCTTGGAATCACTAACTAACCACTGATTTGATTATTATTTGTTGTGTATGCAGGTTGACCATGAATATTTCGGCCTTAGGGTTTATTCAGTTATTGAGCCATGGATTTATACAAACATCATTATCATCATATGAAGATCATCAACACTACACAAGATATGAACCACAAGCAAATAGTTGAACTTTATTATAAGAAAGCAAGCACCTGATACAATAGAGAAGCAGACATGAATAGATGGCTTCAAGGCAATACTAGAGCTGCATACAAAATGCTCTTGGAGATACAAATCAAGCCTCCCAAAGGCTATCAATAGAAGGTGAATGCTCAACTGCAAAACCAGGGTTTCAGCCTAACCCCCAAGCAACTGGTACGGCCTTGATGACTATTGGTACGGCCCTGATGACTACCGGTACGGCCTGCTGAAGACAATGGACACCAAGGGTTTGGCCCTCCTAAAGATATAGACCTCCTGATGTTGCCAAACTCTCTCCAAGGATAGATCAAGGCAATAGAAGCCCCCTCCTGAAGTATGGATCTCAAACATTGAAGCTTCCTCCTTAAACTGCAGAAACCCTGGGATGGTACGGCCCTCCTGAAACCCTGAATATGGCCAATAGTACGGCCTAGCTGCATGTGTCCACCAAATCGTTTGAAACTCTCCCGGATGATAGATCGGGCACCTATAAGCACTTAAGATAAGTCTCAAGATCAAATCTAGCTTGTAGCCTTCTAGATATGAGAAATATTGAATCTCCAAGTCATACCCTTTCTCCTGAAACTGTCCCAACCTGCAGCAAATGATAGGGACGCGATGACTCCTCAAACTGATGAGCAAGGGTTTGCAAGCAAAACCCTAATGCTAGAAACCTCTCAAGTTTCTTCCTTATGTTGGATCGAACTCTTCCTCAACAACTGGTAGGCCCCTGCAAGAAAACCTAGCTGGTATGGCCTTGCTAGTCCTCCTAGATAGATGATAGATGTAGAATGGTGTGGGTGGAGTATTTCATCCCCAAGACCAAGCTTGGAGCTAGGTGAGTGGAATATTTCACCATTGAGCTGCTCACTGGGGTTTGTAATATCAAAACCCTCAAAACTGTATGCTCAAGAGCATCAACAAGTAAAATACCAAAATCTAGAATGAATAATAGGTGCGCCCCAGCCTCCTCTTTATACTTTTCTTCTATTTCTCTGTTGAGTTGATTTAACCCCTAGAGTTAACTCCCAACTCAACCTCCAACACTTCTATTCCTTCATTGAGTTATCTTTTAACTCTTTTTCACCTTTTTATTAAGTCAACTTAAGAATATAGCCTTAGTTTGGTTGACCCTTCCCCTCAGTGTGAGACTATGGCCTAGTGGGGATGCCTAGGCCACTAAGTCTTCTCAAAACTTCCTCATTAAGAGGTGGAGGACATTACACTCTCCCCTACTAGAAATTGATTGTCCTCAAGCAATTCCAAACCTGCTTCCTTTACCACTTGTTCATTTTCCCATGTGGCATCCTCAATGGGTAGATCCTTCCACCTGATCAAGTACTCTTTGATGCTTCTCTTCCTAAGCCTCTTCTCCCGAACCTCTAGTATCTCTTCCAGAATCAAGACAAGTTGGCCCTCTTTGTCCATGGGAGGTAGTATCTCGATGGGCATGATGTGTTGGCCGATGGCCCTTTTCATGCCAGACACATGGAAGACATTGTGTATCATGTTGCCCTGTGGGAGCTCCAGCTCATAAGCTACGGCCCCTATCTTCCTACTAACCCTGTAAAGCCCAAAGAAACGTGGTTGTAGCTTCTTTGCTCCGCTTCTTTTTATAGAAGCGTGTATGTATGGTTGGAGCCTTGGATAGACTAAGTCACCAACCTCAAAAGTACGCTCAACTCTGTGCTTGTCTGCTTGGAACTTTTGTTGTTCTTGTGCTATTTGTAGATGATCCTTCAGCTCCCTGAGAATGTCTTGGCTCTGTTGTACCCAATCCTGTACCATAGGTGCCCTGTTGTCACCGAAAGAAATCTCTACAAAAGATAATGGATCATAGTTGTATAAGGCTCTGAATGGTGTCATGCCTATAGACACGTGTTGGGTGGAGTTGTAGCAGTACTCTCCTAAATGCAACCATCTGGCCCACACCTTTTGTTGTCCTGCTACATAATTCCTGAGGTAACCTTCTACCCACTTGTTGACTATCTCGGTTTGTCCATCCGTCTGAGGGTGATAGTTGGTGCTAGGGGTCAATGTCATACCAACCAATCTGAACAATTCCTGCCAAAAGGTACTCATGAACCTGCTATCCCTGTCGCTGACAATGGTTTTGGGTAGGCCGTGCAACCTGAAAATCTCCCTGAAGAACAATTCAGCCACCTGTGTTGCACTGAAGTCTATGGCTATGGAGAAGAAGTGTGCAAACTTCGTCAGCCTGTCTACCACTACAAAAATGCAGTCCTTCCCTTGTGTTTTTGGCAACCCAGTGATGAAATCCATGGATATGCTCTTCCACTTGTGCTCTGGAATGGGTAAGGGTTGTAGTAATCTCACTGGGTGAGTGTGCTCGTCCTTGTTCATATGGCATGTAGTACACTCCTTGACGTGCTTTATTACATCCTCCTTGAGGCCCTTCCATGAGAACCTCTCTCTTACCTGCATGTACGTCTTATTGATCCCCTGGTGCCCTGCCATTGGTGAGTCATGACACGCCTGCAACACTTTGTCCTTGAACGCCGATCCAGGAACCAAAAATATTTGCCCCTTGTAGTAGATGAGGTCATTTATAATCATGAAGTTATTGTCATGTACCTGTCCATCCAATAGCTGACAAGCGAACTGATCCTTTGCATACTCCATCACCAAGTGGTCCTTCCAGTCAACCGATACACCTGTCATGGCAAAGATGGATGGCCTCCTAGACAATGCATCAGCCACCACTTTGTTCTTCCCTTTGACAAATTCAATGTCAAAGTCATAGGCATGTATTTTGCTTACCCATTTTTGTTGTCTCTCATTTAGATCCTTCTGTTCTAATAGATATTTAAGACTGTTATGATCTGATGTGACCACAAACCGTGCACTTACCATATATTGCCGAAATTTGGCTAGTGTATGCATGATAGCCAGCATTTGTTTGTCATAAATGTTGTAGAGTAGCTCAAGACCCCTGAGTTTTCGACTCTCATAGGAAATAGGGTGCCTATTTTGCATTAGTACGACCCTTATCCCTTCTCCTGATGCATCACATTCCAAGGTGAAAGGCAGGCCGAAATCTAGAAGGGCTAAAACTAGGCATGTGCTCATCACCTTCTTCATCTTGTCCATCATCATTTGAGCTTCCTCATTCCATTTGAAGGCTCCTTTCTTAGTCAAATCTGTCAAGGATGCACACGGCTGAGAAAAACCCTTGACAAATTTCTTGTAGTACGTGCATATGCCCAGAAATCCTCTTAACTCTATGAGTGTCTTAAGAGTAGGCCACTCCATAACAACCTTAATTTTATTCTGATGTACCTGTACCCCTTTTACTCCTATGATGTGCCCCAAGTAAAGCACCTCTGTCATTCCAAACTCACATTTGGACTCCTTAGCGTATAGTGATTGTTCCTCCATGATTGACAGAATCTGATCCACATGCCAGAGGTTTTCCTCCCACATCTTGTTGTAAATGAGCAGGTCATCAAAAAATACCAACAAGTGCTTCCTCGGCTACTTGTTGAACAATGGTTCATGCAAGATTGGAATGTGGCAGGGGAATTGGTTAACCCGAAGGGCATCACTAAGAACTCATAATGGTCGTAATGACACCTGAAAGTTTTTTTTGAGATGTCTTCCTCCCTCATCTTGATTTGATGATAGCCAGAACGAAGGTCAATCTTTGTGAAGTAGACAAATCCATGCAGTTCATCTAGCAGCTCATCAATCCTTGGTATCGGGTATCTGTTTTTTATTATCTTTTTATTCAAGGCCCTGAAGTCGATGCACATTCTCATAGTGCCATCCTTCTTCTTAACTAACACTACTGAAGAAGCAAAAGGGCTAGTGCTTGGCCTGATGTGCCCCATGTCCAAAAGTTCCTTGATCGCCTTCTCTATCTCATCTTTGTACTTCTTCGGATGCCTGTATGGCGTGGTGATCACTACTTTAGCTTCGCCCTCTAGCTCAATAATATGCTCAAACCCTCTGTCTGGTGGCACCCCTGGAGGAGTCGGTCCAAACACCTTGTGGTGCTTGTCAAGGATCTCTTGGATCTTTAGGGTGTAGTGAACCTTACCCTGCTCATCCACACATGCTGAAATCCTACATTTTGCTGCATATACTATCTCATCTCTTCAGAAGATGGCCTCCATCCTCTTGGCCGTGACCACCTTTGCAACATTCCCTGTCATGCCCCCGGAGCACTACCTTTCATCCACCCTCCTTTGTAAATGACATCTCCATGGTTTTGTAGTTGGTGGTGATAGGCCCCAACGTACTGAGCCACTAAACTCCAAGGATGATGTTGGTATTTGGGAGGTCCATGACATAGACGTCTTGTACCAACTCATGCCTACCCAATGTAAGCTTCATACCAGGAATGTACCTGTCACAAGGCATAGTGCTTCCACCTGCTACCTCCACCTTGAACCCTTAAAACTCTATTGTGGGTATATGCCTCCTTTTCAGCAATGTTGAATCAATGAAGTTATGAGAGGTTCCCCCATCAATCAGAAGCAATACCTTATGTCCCTTCAAGACTCCCCTCATCCAAAAGGTGTTATATTTGGGCACTCCACTGATAGATGCCAAGGTGGCTTTCTCCTCAGTCGTATTTTCATGTCCTGTGATCTCCTCCTCTATTGTCTCAATGGTTTCGGCCTCAATGTTTTATGTCTGGTCGATCTCCTCCTCTTCCTCGTTGTCTGAAGTGACTTCTATGTAATGTACTTGACCACGGCCCATGCATTTGTGTGTTGGGTTCCATGGTTCCTTGCAAGTGAAGCAAAGTTGCTTCCTCCTCAGTTCCCTTTCGGTGTTCTCGTCCACTCTGCCACGGCCCCTGTCAAAACCCCTTGGTTCACGTCCTCCCTGGTTCATTGGAGGTCTTTGGTCTCTCCCTCCAGTGTTAAGAGGTGGTCTGGGCATAAATTTCAGTGTAGCAGCTGGTCCTAGGTCCCTCGTCCTCCAGATAGCATCCTGTAGGTTGGTAGGCTTAAAATCCTTTACCCATCCCTTCAAGGGTTCCATCAACCCCTCAATGAAGAGCATCATGAGTCTGGTTGGTGATATATCTTGCACCATCACGGCCAACCTCTGAAATTCTTCAATGAATGCCTCAGTCGTACCTATTTTCTTAAGCTATGTGAGCTTCCTGAAGTGTATCTCCGGATCCCCTTGATCAAATCTATCAATGAGCCTCTTAGTGAATTTTGTGTAGGACACTATCTGATTGTGGCCTAGTGTGGTGAGTCCATGGTACCACCAATCATGAGCCTTGTCATCCAAGTACATGGTGGAAAATTTGATGGCTTCCTTCTCCCTCATAATATTAAGCTATATATAGGTATCCAGCTTTTGCACCCATGCCAGTGCTGTTATCTTGGTCATACCATCAAAGTAGGGGATCTCTATCTTCCCTGCTCTTCGTTCAAACTCGAAACTGCTCCTGTGGTTCAGCCTTGGCTTATTTCTGAATTTGAGTTGGCAGTATTGATCCAGGGACATCTGCCTCTGAATGATCATATCCAGACCATAGTACTCCTTAGTACAGTGTGCCATCTATTCCACAAAGTCGTCCACCCGCTCATGTTGCACCTGTTCATCTGTGAATGTGGGAAAGTATGGTCTAGGGTTAGCCCTGCTACCCATTTGTCCATATGACGTGCCTCCTCCATGGCTTCCCTCGGGCCTGGGAGCTTTCTCTGGATTATATCTAATTTCACCATGGGATCCATCAGATCCACCATATCCACCAAATCCACCAGCCACTTTGTTTCCATACGTCTCAGGGTCTTTCCCTTGATGAGTCATCTGCATCAATAGTTGGGTTATCATTGTTTGGTTCTCATCAATCTTCCTTAGATTCCCATCTACCTTCTTTAAGGTCTCAGTGATTTCGGCCTGTTCCCTTCGGTTAGTCTCTTGGCTTTCCTGCAAGTGATGAACCAGGTTGTTTTCTGTAAGATTTAGGGTCTTATGGAATTCGATTGCTAAGTAGGCCAAGCCCTGTGGCTCATAGTCATCTCTTGAACCCTCTATTTTGGCTTCTATTTCACTGAGTTGTTTCTTCTTTATGCCCTTAAAGATCCCATTGTACCTCTGCATGCGCTAATTCCCCCACAGGTTTGGAGGATCAAAGCTCTGACACCACTGTAATGATCCCAAGCCAATTTTTTCCTTGGAATCACTAACTAACCACTGATTTGATTATTATTTGTTGTGTATGCAGGTTGACCATGAATATTTTGGCCTTAGGTTTAATTCAGTTGTTGAGCCATGGATTTATACAAACATCATTATCATCATATGAAGATCATCAACACTACACAAGATAGGAACCACAAGCAAATAGTTGAACTTTATTATAAGAATGCAAGCACCTGATACAATAGAGAAGCATATCTGAATAGATGGCTTCAAGGCAATACTAGAGTTGCATACAAAATGCTTTTGGAGATACAAATCGAGCCTCCCAAAGGCTGGCAATAGAAGGTGAACACTCAACTGCAAAACCAAGGTTCCAGCCTAACCCCTAAGCAACTAGTACGGCCCTGATGACTGTTGGTACGGCCTGCTGAAGACAATGGACACCAAGGGTTCGGCCCTCCTAAAGGTATATACCTCCTAATGCTGCCAAACTCTCTCCAAGGATAGATCAAGACAATGGAAGCCTCCTCCTAAAGTATGGATCTCAAACACTGAAGCTTCCTCCTTAAACTGTAGAAACCCTAGGATGGTACGGCCCTCCTGAAACCCTGAATATGGCCAATAGTACGGCCTAGCTGCATGTGTCCACCAAATCGTCTAAAACTCTTCTGGATGATAGATCGAGAACCTATAAGAACTTGAGAGAAGTCTCAAGGTCATATCTATCTTGTAGCCTTCTAGATCTGAGAAATATTGAATCTCCAAGTCGTACCGTTTCTCCTGAAATCGTCCCAACCTGTAGTAAATGATAGGGATGTGATGACTCCTCCAAGAAGCCCTCAAACTGATGAGCAAGGGTTTGCAAGCAAAACCCTAATGCTAGAAACCTCTCAAGCTTCTTCCTTATGTTGGATCGAACTCTTCCTCAACAATTGGTGCGCCCCTGCAAGAAAACCTAGCTGGTATGGCCCTGCTAGTCCTCCTGGATAGATGATAGCTATAGAATGGTGTGGGTGGAGTATTTCATCCCCGAGACCAAGCTTGGAGCTAGTTGAGTGGAATATTTCACCACTGAGTTGCTCACTAGGGTTTGTAATATCAAAACCCTCAAAACTGTATGCTCAAGAGCATCAACAAGCAAAATACCAAAATCCAAAATGAATAATAGGTGTGCCCCAACCTCCTCTTTATACTTTTCTTCTATTTCCCTGTTGACTTAAGTTAACCCCTAGGGTTAACTCCTAACTCAACCTCCAACACTTCTATTCCTTCATTGAGTTATCTTTTAACTCCTTTTCACCTTTTTATTAAGTCAACTTAAGAATATAGCCTTAGTTTGGTTGACCCTTCCCCTCAGTGTGAGACTATGGCCACATGCCTAGGTCACTGAGTCTTCTCAAAACTTCCTCATTAAGAGGTGGGGGACATTACACCGACTCTGGCACAATGTCACACACATCATCCTTCATACTGACATTCCTCCAACCCTGTTGATGGGTTGCTCCCTAAATATTGGAAGTCTCGGAATTGATGACGCTACATATCAATGCCACGAAGTTTGAAAACTTCATCGAATGTCTTCTCTCCCTCAATGTGCTCCTAGAAGCTTCTTTCTCCTAAGTATCCATCAATGTCATCTCATACCAACTCAGTCTCCTGGCAGAACTGAAAGAGGCTAACTCCCTCTTCCCCTATGAAGGTTTACCCCCCACACTGGAAATCCATGAACTCTGCTCATCGTTTGACTGTTCACCCTTCAAAGCCTCTTGCTCCTCATCTTATGTCACTGACATTGATCCATGATCCAATATCCCCTTAGATCTTCTTACAGGTTGGCCTTGCAACCTGTATAACATGTTCTCTTTGACACCAATGCTCATTGTTGTGTCAAGGCTATACTTGCCCTCTTTGAAAAGTAATTGCAAAATCCATGTCCTCCAAAACTAAAATTGATAGAAAGTTATTATTCAGATCTAATACATATAACACATCTACCACCTCCAGAAAACCTCCTAACTTGAGATGGAACCTGATTGTCCCAACTCCTTCTACACCACACTTAGAATGAGTGCCAAGCTCCACATGTAAACCTGAGTCTGTCTCTGACCAACTGGTGAACAACTCATGTGTCGTTGTCATGTGACAAGAAGCACCATTGTCCAAGTACCACACACTCTTTGAGTAGGTGTTGGTAGAAAGGCAAGAAACCATTGAGTAATCATTCTCAAATTTCGCTGCAAACTCATCAAGATGTGTCTCTGCTAATGTTGATGTCTACGTCTTTCCATTACCCTTCTTCTTCTTCTCCAAAAACTGAGGTGCATAATGTCCATTCTTATGACATGAGAAGCACTTGATTTTACTCAAGTCCTTCTTAATCCTTAGTTGTGATGATCCTCCATCATTGTTACCCTTCTTGCTGAAACCCTTTCCTTTTCCCTTCCTTGTCTTACTGACAAGGGCCAAGTTCTCTTCACTACCTTCGTGCTTGCTACTCTTCAACGCCTCCTGGGTCTCTTCTTGGATACAATCATCCCAAAGTCTCCGACAATCTGGGATATTCTCTCGAGCACAAACTCCTTTGACAAATGTTCCCACGACTTGGGAAGACCATTCAATGCCACATTCACAAGATTCACGTCCTTAGTTTTCTCCCCTATGGCTGGAAGTTGATCACGTACATGTGTGATCCTCATGAGATAACTGGTAACATTATCTGATCTATACATCTAAATCGATGTGAGTTTATTCTTTAAGACCATCTTCCTATTCATGTTCTTGCTCTAGAATAAACTTACCAAGGCATCAAACATCTCTTTGGTTGTCTTCTTCTCGTTTACATGAGGGATTAGATTATCCTTCACTGAATCTAGGAGGACCCTTTCCGCTTTGATCTCCTTCTTATTGTGAGCATCTAAAGCTGTCAAATCTTTCGGTGGAGTAATTGTTTTATCCACTAACTCCCAAAGGTCATACTCCTTCAATGCCAAAGTCACTCTTGCTTTCCAAGATAGGAATTTGGATGCTCCATCCAATCTGTCTTCAACTCTCAATGATGTTGTTGCCATCCCTAAGACCTAATAAACTTCCCTATAAATAACCTGCTACTGGAAAATTGCCCTTGTGCTGACATGTATGACTTATACGTGATTGTCAACATTGCAAAGCGCGTATATACACGATTCGACACACTGCAAATCACGTATGTACGCAATTCAACCTACTGCAAATCACGTATGTACACGACTGTGTCTTATGTGAATCATGTATGCCTCCGTACACCTACAAAAACCTAGCTCTTCCTTATACAATTGTTTCCCTAAAAAATCTCTCCTTCAATTTCCTTCTATTGGTTATGAATCTGCTATGGATCCGAGATCTAACTTCCCTTCAGAGCACCTGCTCTGATACCATGTTGATTTTCTAGTGGATTCAACCCTTGGTATACTCTGATGCCATGTGGAAATTTCTCCTACTTAACACCGACAATTAGCTTAAAACACAATCACTTTATCTACTAAAAGCACATCTGAGTAATCAAATAAACATGCAACGGAAGCATAAATAAGGAAACCAAATCAAACACATAAGAACACCAAAGTTTTCATGTATAAACCCCTAGAAAAACACCAGAGGGAAAACCAATACCGAAAATGATTTTATTATGCTAATAGCAGGGCTCTCGTAACATGGATAATGGCCCATTGAGAGAAATACAACTGCAAACTAAATTGGCAAGGTCTGACATGATATATGACCAGTTCTGGCATGCTTTTCAAGGCATACAGGATTCGCCTTCTCGTGAATCGTGTATATACACGATTCGCCTCATTATGAACTGCATATCCATACAAAAAAATTGTATGACAAGTTCTATATAATCTGACACTCTCCTGTTGTTATGGGACTCATCGGTAAATCCGGACATGAACAGATCTCTCTAGATCCACCTAGATCTAGAACAAAACATAACAGAATATGACGCTTTCCCTAAGGTCTAATCATTGAGTTTACTATCTAACAAGAGATGAGCAACATACCATTTAAATATCGCTTCCTCTTGTCGTTGTCATCCTAGCTCCACTCCAGTGCTCCTGTGATATTGGATCTGCAAGGGAACATAAGGCAACCAAAGTGAAAGCAATATAATATACTCAACGAGAACTTATGCATGTGATCAAGGAATCATGTAATAAAACAAAGCAAGTTTTATGGGAAAGAAACATATCACTGTATTATATTAAAATTAAAGTGGAGATTACAACCAAAGCCTTCATGTTGCAAGGTCCCCTTCCGATGACCCTTTACTCCAAGACACACACTTGCTCCAATCCTTGAATGAAGAAGATCCGCAATGACTTGATAAACTGAAATGAAGCTCTCAAGTATGAACTGAAGTAGAATTCCTCATCCAATTCTTAGCCTATTCACTATTAATCTTGCTTGAATCAACCTTCATTAACCTTGGCCTTTTCCATGAGAAATCCCTCTTTATATAGGGGAAAGAGATATGGTTGAAGATATTAGGATGATCCCACCAAATCAGAGAAGTGAGTAGGATCCCAACCATACGGACGCCACCTCATCTTTTAGAAGATCCCCTTCTAGAACTTTTCGTGAAGTTCGACCTTTTCTTAGCCTTTTGACATCGTCGTATCGTAGTTGTAGAGCAACATGCGGAGATGTCGCATGGTAGTTGTATAGTAGAGGGTGACGACCATGCATTGTCACATCCTGCTTATGGAGCAGCCTGCGACGACCTTCCTTAATAGGGTTTTTTGAGAAGATAAATCCAGTCACCTTTCTCATGAAGATAGGCTCTTTTGGGAACATAAACACATGTTTTTCAATGGATCATCAAGATGACCAAAATAATGTGTAACAGAATGCCCCCCAAAGTATGAGGTTGGAACCCGTGACAACCGAAATACTTTGTAGAATGTGTGTGTCGGAAACAAAGAGCACATCAGTCGGGAACCTGCAAACAGTGAAGCATCAGCATAATAATATACCATCGTCTGAGGTAGGCATTCCCATACTCAAATTACAAAATTTCAAATGAGTCGTGGCCACTAAATATACATTGTGGATACATGCCAAGGTGAATCGGCATATCCACCCAGAATACACTGTGGATCTATGCTCTAAAGAATTCAAATTCGGACATAGCCATGAGACATACAAAATGGATCTATGTGTCAAATACAAATCATGAATACTCCATCGCAACCTGGACCGGAATGGGGTGATCCAAGGTCTTCAATTTCGTCATCCCTAAGTACGAATCTAACCATGTGATTACAGGTGTTGAAGTCGAACATGGTAGAAACCACTTGATTACCAATTAATGATGAAAATCGTTAAGAAGTATGAGGGAAATCATCATTGATGTCAATGACTCCCAAGGTACCCCAGTATAATCCAACGAATGTGAATAAATGAGTTGAAGTCAAACACTCGATGGAATCTCCCAATCAGGGGTCAATGATGTGAACCCACTGTTGAAAGCGAAGAATCCTACCATTGAGGCATGCAAGCTCTAACGTACTGAATGATTTCTAAATCTTGTTCTTGGATAATGAGCCAAAATCGACAGGAAAAGACTCTTCACAGAAGGGCCTTGATGTATCCCCCATCAATGACACGAAATAAGTAACAAATTTGAGGTAGATCAGAGTATGAAGTGATTTGAAACTGACATAGGGAAGGCTGACATGGTAGAAAATTTATAATTGCAGATGGTCGACTCAATAGGAGGCTTATTTAGGTTAGACTTATCTTGAACATATGAATGACACGACAATGGTCTTGGCAGCATTGACTCAAGGAGGACCCAAAATATGGACATGCAGACGGTCAAACGAGAGACAAATGGATTTCCCAACCCGTATTCAATGATGAAGGGGGGTGTCATGTTCAAGAGTGAATATTATTGCCACTAACATAGATACAGAGACACATTTCTTTCCCAAATTTTCCCCCACCATTTCTAGCGAGTACCTCTTTATTTTTACGCAAGCTTGAGGAGGATAACATATGCTTGTTGATGTATTCGCATCCTTCGGACAGGTCCCTTAGAGTATGTTTAACGAACCCTAAGAAGGAGTGGTTCAGTCCCATATGGGTCTTTCAATGCTTGTTTAACGAGTCCAAAGAGAGAAAACTCGAGGGTTTTTCATGTATAGAGAGTCTTAAAATCACTTAAAGAGGAATCCACAAGTTCATTTTTCATAAGTTAATCTGATGAGACCAAAAAAGTGATAACCTACCACTCATCAAATGTTTTCTTCAAATACTTTTACGAGCGTGAAAAAAACAAGGTCGCTCAACAATCTTTTCATGTTTAGAGAGTCTGAAAAGAGCTTAAAGGGAACTCCAGGGGGTTTCTTTTTTCGTATAACCTTTACGAGTCTGAAAAAGTGATAAAATTATACTCGGTTACATTCTCATTGATTTACGATCATGAGAAAGAAGAAAAACTAAGCTCGAAGTTTTTCCTGAAAAACTCTAAAAGGATCTGTACATGCGACACATGTATAAAAGAAAACCAAAAAGACGTATCCTTGTTCAATATTCCACTCCTAGATTTCTCACCTGCGAAAAATCAAACACTTGTAATACCATTAGAACTCTAGGGTTTAGGTGAAATACATAAAATAATATAAAAAATGAAATGGAAAAGTAAAAAGTTGATAAAATTGAGTAAAAACTTCATTTTACCATTCCATTGTTACTCCACCCAAACTTTGTTCCAAAACCCCCTTTTTACCTCAAACTTCCACTGTGGATTGCAGAAGGCACAGTTGATCATTTGGTGAACGGTCTCCGCAGAACAGGTAATTTTCATCTCTTTCAACTTTTCATGGATCAATTTTTGCTTTTCATTGGTTAGAAATGGCTTTTTGGGTTGAGTTTGCAAGGGTACTCGCGCATGGAGGTCGTCGCAAGCACCATATATCATGGCCTGCGACAACCCAGGGTCGTCGCGGTCGGCCTTAAGGCTTGACTGCGACGACTCTGCACTGTATGGATGTCCTAGCCTGTGACGTGCGTAAATCAAAAAGTCTTTTAAGACGTGTTTGCCAATAAAAAGTTTTCAAGGAAAAGATAAAGGTGCTAATCTCTCTTTTATGTCCCATTGCAGGTTTTCTATAGTAAGAATGTTGGAATGGTGAGAGAGAGAGCATGAGGATGAAGATTACTTTGTCGAGATTGACCCGAGAATGGTAAATTTCTTCCGACAGTGTGGACTACTAAAGTTCTTCAAGATCCATGGCATGAGGGCCCAGTTGAGGTTGCTCGAATACTTAGTTCACATGTGGGATGTGGACCAGTAGGTATTTTGTGTGGGGGCTCACATCCTTGCGATAGATAATGAGGATATATACTTATTGACTGGCTTGTCTCGTCGTGGGGCCCGAGTTACATTGATAGGTAGCAGGGAGGTGGTGAGCCTATGAGTCACTATATCAGTGAGCATTGCGTACCCGGTACTCAGAAACATAGCAACAAAGTCGATATCAGAGACGTTTGTGATTTGCCTCTATGGACAATCTTCTACACTATCACACGCATGGCAGGGAGTGAAACTCCCCATATGGCTCTTCAGAGCTACTTCCAATATGCGTTGGAATGTATGGAGCCCCAAGTTTTCAACTAGTGCGACGGGGTTCTCAAACGCATAAAAAAACAATTAACCAAGTGTAGGAGGGGTGACTTGAAACAATTCAGATACAGATCGATTTTCGTGTCCCTCTTCCTGGAGAGGGTCTCATCTTTGCGCTTGCAGGTAGAGTGGGGTATACCTGCCCCATAGGATCCAAGAATGAAGAGGTGGGTCAACCTCATGGCACAACATATGACTGGTCCTATCATTAGGTATAATGATGTTTTCTTTGACTAGTTGAGGACCCAAATGCTTATGGTCGATGACTATGCTTATGTCAGTTTAGACTTCCAAGGTGATCCAGACTTGGTTCTTCCTGAGGGTTCCCGATGGAGGGACATAGGTAAGAAGTACATTTTGTTTTTATAATGTTTTTGCGATTTTTAAATATAAAATTGTTTTTATGTGTTATTTATCCGATGACTTAATCAAATGCTCTTTTGATGATGCAAACGTGGGACCTTACCGACCTCCAGGTTCATCCCCCATACAAAGGCAAGGGGAGAGAGATGACATAGCATGAGTCATTGTTGTTGACTACGAGATTCTAGAGCAGAATCTAGAGGGGCTTACTATGAACATCCTGGATGTCTCCATCGACGATATCCCGAGGCATTATCAGCACTATACAGTGGGCGTGTCTATTTCCATCGATCGACTGCTTCGTAAACTAGCATGGGCAGTCACATGTTATAGCGAGCAACATCCTTGATGTTATATTTGTATATGGAGCCATGTGCTCCACATTTTTGATATTTTGTTCTTCGGACAAAAACACTTTTTGTAAAACTTTTATCGTTATATATATATATATATATATATATGAGACTTCTACCGGCTTACTTGTTGGTATATACAAAGTGTGATTGGATTTTATAAATTTCTTAAATGTTTGTCTAACAGATAATTAGCTAGAGCATATGTTAATGTATTTAGACATCCAGGAATGTGTTGATATTCAATGTAATCAAAATGATGTTCCAAAAGGCGAATTCGTAAATATACCCTTAATAACGTAGGACTTCGGATGGAGTAGACATTACACAACTGTAGGACTACCAACTATGAATCAATTCGTACAATAAGATGGCGGATTCCAAGTGAAATAACGTCGGTCAATAATTCGATGACTGCACTATATTCCGTGATATTATTAGTTGCACGACCAAAGCAAACACCATGTAGACTAATCAATTCATTTGTAGGTGCATAGATTGCCCAAGCAACAGATGCTAAGTTTTGAGTGTTGCAACTAGCGTCATCAGCGAAGCCAATGTAGGGTAGCGAAGACACTGACATATGGAAACCAAGCACAACGCAAGGTAAGCAACTGAGGGTTGAAACCAAACAACGAAAAAGCACACAAAAGTATGATACACTAAAAGTACAAGCACTCATGCAAAAATGACTTAAGCATAGTACTTCTTTAAGTAAAGCCCATTTCGGAGCTCACTCAAAGGGATTCCATCATAATCAACTAGCTCATAAGCTCCCTTCTCCAACTCACGTTTGATAATGTAAGGACCTCGCCACATGGCCTCAAATTTACCGGCCCCTAGCAAATCATGATCTTGCTCATAAAGAAGAACTAGATCACCTTCAGAAAAAACATGTGGCTTGACATGCTTGTCGTATTGGGATTTAACACGTTTCTTCTGAGTTTCAATAACTAGGGCGGCATCACGACGGGTTTCGTCTAATTGCATTAAATACAAAAGATGCTCTTCTTCAACAGAGGTATTGGGGAGAAGTTCAACGACCAGTTTCAAAGACGGTATTTCACATTCAAATGGCAAGATAGCCTCGATACCATAAACTAGTTGGAAAGGTGTAAATCCTGGCCAGATGTCAGATATGCCCATAATGCTGAGAACAACAACGTGTGCCAGCTTGTCTTATGAATTCCTATCATTCGTCGAAGCATAGTAATGAGAACTTTGTTGATTGCTTCAACGTGTCCATTGGACTACGAATAATAGGGGGTTGAGTTTTCATTGCGAAGACCCAACTTTTTCGTAAGTTCAGACATCATAAAATTCCGAAAATGATTACCGTGATCAGTAACAATAGCCTGAGGGACACCAAATCGGGTAATGATGTGATTGAATATGAACAATGCTGCAGTTTTCCCGGTGTTATCAAATGTAGGCATCGCCTCGACCCATTTAGTGAAATAATCCACAGCTACAATGATGTATCCATGCCCCCCAACCGAGTGAGGATTACATCTCATGAAGTCAATGCCCCATTTGGCGAATGGACCAACGGAAACTACAAGATGTAAGGGAGCAGGATGAGATCTTATCTTGTTATTATAAGTTTGACAAGCATGGCATTTATGAATGGCAATGATGCAGTCCTTAAACAAAAAAGGCCAGAAATAACCCGCTCGTAAGATCTTT
Organism: Picea engelmannii; assembly: GCA_009831015.1. Classification (NCBI taxonomy): domain Eukaryota; kingdom Viridiplantae; phylum Streptophyta; class Pinopsida; order Pinales; family Pinaceae; genus Picea; species Picea engelmannii. The sequence continues at coordinate 172,820 of ML780651.1, read as the reverse complement.
TGGACAGTGGCATACCCAGACATATGACTGCCACATGCTCTGGAGTGACAGTCATTCAAAGATTTCTCAACTTCATCGTAAGTCAGACATCGTCGAAAAATGGAATCAACACCGCAACGATAGAGAGTGTCGCTAAGAATGATGTATTGGCGGGCTTGATATCGTATACGACGATGATTAGTGATAGATAGGTCGGGCCAAAAAGCTTGATTCTGGAGATAGATAATGATATCTCTGTACCATACATCATCAGAACTGATCAAAAAAAGGGATTCGACGCGCAAGGAATCCTCTACCACATTTTTCGTCTCAGTGGAGGGAAGGTCACATATCAGTTCAACGAAAACCAAATATTTCTTAGACTTAGCGCGTTCAAATTCTAAGTCAAACTCTCGGAGAATCACTATCCATTTGGAGTACTTGCCCCCTAGAAATTGTTGGGTGAGGATATGTTGCATAGGGTTGCAATCGGAAATAACAGTGGTTCTGCGTAATAAGATATAATGACGAAAACGTTGGACAACTTGAACAGCTGCCAAGGCCAGTTTCTTCACATGTAGGTATTTGGTCTCGGTAGTCGTGAGACTCCAACTCAAATAGTATATCACATGTGAGTAATGTGAGTCATCCTCTTGGACTAATACCATGGAAATGGTAGAGTCCGAAGCAGCTAAATAGAGGAAGTAATCCCGGTTATAGTCAGGGGGAAATAGTAATGGTATATGGGTTAAGGCAAGTTTCAAAGCTTCAAAGGCTCTTTCCATAGTATCGTCCCATACGAACTCGTAACCTTTCTTGAGTAGCCGAGTGAATCCTTTCGCAAATTCAGCGTAATTGGGGATGAAACGACGCAAAAAGTTTGCCTTCTCTTGCAAACTTTGGAGTTGGCGTAAAGTGGAAGGAGGAGGTAGATTAAGGATAGCCTCAACCTTCAAGGGGTCTACATGAATCCCGTGTATCAACACAATAAAACCAAGCAATCGACCAAACTCCACATAAAAAACTCATTTATGTGGGTTTAAGCGCATACGATAATAACGACAACGTACAAAAATGGCCCTCAAATGTGCCGACTGATCTTGACAATGCATGGAATGAGTCGATAGATCATCAAGATAGGGTTGCACAATGTGCTTAATATCATGGAAAGCATAAGACATAGCGCGTTGAAAATTCACGCCAACATTTTTGAGACCAAAGGGTAATTTTTGGTAAGCAAAGGTTCCCTAAGGGCAAATAAAAGCGGTTTTGTGTTGGTCCACGGGTAGAATATTAATCTGATTATAGCCGGAGAAACCATCCATCAAAGGGAAGATCTCACTGTCAGCATAGTCGTCGGCGATATGGTCAACGAAAGGGGTTGGGTAATTGTCCTTAGGACAAGCCTTATTTATGTCCCTATAATATACACAAACGCGGATGGTACCTTGTTTCTTATTCACCGGAACTAGATTGGATACCCAATCAGTCAAAGCCACGGGATAAACAAAGCCAGCTTTAAGAAGTTTTTCAACTTCAAGCTTGATAACCACAACTTTGCGTGGGTGCACTAGGCGAAGTCTCTGCCGAATGGGTTTAGCATCTGTGTATGTCTTAATCTCACGTACAACGATATTAGGATCAATACATGGCATCTCTCCGTAACTCCAAGCGAAAACGTCGCAGAATTTTTGGAAAAGGGCTTTATACGTGTGGACCTCATCAATAGAATACGAGGCCCCAATATGAACGTTCTCCATGACTCCAGGTTTAATGGATATGTCGAGAGGGATGGTAGGTGAAATGTTGCTCAAGTTCCCTTCATTCAAAACATTGTGTGATGACTCGGGAAATAAAGAAATAACAACAATGGTCGACAAAGTCGAAATCCATTGGTAACTCTCTATGGTGTCACGTTCTAGGAAGATAATGGAGTGGTGATGCCCATCGTCCTAGGGAGTGTCTTCCATAGACACGATTGACATGATCATCTCATTCGTAGGAAAAATCACGTGAAATGGATCGGGAGATGAATCACAGAGAGAAGGAGAGGAAGGGGTTGTCGATTGAATAGCTCGGTAAGCGGATTCGACCGGACTTAAAGGCATCTAGTTGCCATAACGGAGGTAATCATCAGGGTTAGGTACTATCCATGGGTCATATGACTCAGGGGTTTTACAAACAGTGGTGGATATCATGTTAATAGAGGCAACAAAAGGAGGGGGAATATCGGGTGGTGGGATTGGAAATGTACGCATCAAAGTAGAATCTTTTAGTAGACCCACTCTAACATTCTCATAACCAGGGGGTGTCTTTGAAATAAAGGGAACGTTGCTAGTACGGGAATCAGAATTAAAGAAGGCCAGTTGGTCAATAGTAACGACCTTTCCTTGGTGCGGGAAACATAACACACAGAAAAGGGTAGACACAACTGCACACATGGAATCGATCTAACTACGACCAAGTAAAAGGTTATAATCAAGAGGTGCATCAAATACCTCAACCTCAACATTGACCAATTTACCTTCCAACGTAATAGACAACGAGGGAAGAACACCGTAGGGTTTAAAGCATGTACCATTGAAGGCCTTAAGTGTATTGTGTGATTCAGTGAGGGTAGGACAGCCAATGGCTTTCCAACAAGTGACGTACATGACGTAAGTCGAGGCTCCTTCATCGATAACAGTTCTACAAATATTCTTGTTTTCAACAACAACTTGGATCTGAAATGCTAACTGAGGAGGAAGCCTTGGAAAGTGATCTTCCAAGTCAAAGATTATGAGATTAGTATCTGTGGGATCAATTCCACCAATGGCCTTTAATAGTGCCTTCCATTGAGCAGGGAAACTTTGAAGGACTTCGAGAGCTAGCATCGCAAAGGGTGCTTGCGCAAGATCTTCTACAATATTGTAGTTTTGGGCAGCACGAGCATGAGGATTGAACACATACTTTTGAACATAACCCTTGGGAGGAGGGCGAAGAACTATATCGAGACCCGATGTTTCGAGATGAAGAGGACCGTTTGGAGGTGAAGTTGGAGGAGAAGGTTGAACTAGCGAGGGTGGTATATCATCAACTTTCTCTTTTGACAGAGAGTAATCCTTGGCTCGAGTCGCGATTGCAACTTCCTTCTTTTTAGAATCACCAGTACACATAAGGACATAGGACGAGGTAGAAGGAGAAGTTTGGTCAGGAATGACCAGTTGGGCTTGCTGCTAAGAAGGGAAAGGTTGTGACAAAACAACAGGTGTAGGAGGTTTTCCACTCCCTTGGAGGAACTTAGTAACCTTGACGCGTCTTGGACAATCTTTCGTGTAATGATCATCACCACAAACAAGGTAGGGGTAATGAGGTTTACGTTTATCATTCTCATCGACGGTTTGTGTCTTGGCTTTATTAGATTGTGGATTATTACTATTGTCCTCCTTGTTCTTACCCTTTCCTTTATTTTTATTTTTATTCTTTCGGGTAGGCGTGGATTGAACAGAATTAACCTCGACAGTCTTATCGGTGGAAGGAGTAGGAGTAGGAGTAGGAGTATTTTGTGCATTAGAATGATTAGATTTGGTATTGGTGTGACCGGCGTGTGTGGAATGGGCCTCAGCATGAAAGGTGCCAATCACACCATCAACAGCATGAGATGTTGCTGGAGGTGTTGGGGTAGTGTTTGTGGATGTTAAGAACCTGAATAGATTTACAAATATAATCACCACAAATACTTAATACATAATAGATCCACAGAGCAAGATAGAAGAAACCACACTTTATTATTACCAAACCCTTGAGGTAGGGCAACACCATACAATGGATCCTCTTTTTTCTTCTCCGAAAAAAACTGCAAAAATAAAAAATATTTGCCCATAATGTCTGCCAAGGAAAGTTCTCTGATACCACTTGTTAAGAACCTGAATACATATACAAATATAATTACCACAAATACTGAATGCACAATAGATCCATAGAGAAAGATAGAAGAAACCACACTTTAGTATTACCAAACCCTTGAGGTAGGGCAACACCATACAATGGATCCTATTATGGAAGGGATCCTCTCCTATTCACTTGCCTCTTCGAGGGGGAATCCTCCTATGGAGCTACAACTCACAATACAATACTTCTCTTCATGTCCCATTATATTGCTTGAAACCCTTTATATAGTTCTACCATCACCTAAGAACATTCTAGAGGAGGAATCTTTTAGAAGTAGAACCTTCTAAGAAGTCCTCTTACATTTATTATATCTAACTACCCATTTATTATATCTAACTATCATAGTGGGCCTTATTTAATAATATAGTGGACCTAGTCCACCTTACATTGAATGACCTCCACTATTATCATTATGGGCCCTCCGGCGCCCCCCACTACCTCTCTAGCTACCTAACATTCCATCCCTCTTATGAAAGCGTTGTCCTCAACGTTTGATGTACAACCATACACCAGGATCCCATGGATAAGTGTGGACCATAGTGCTAAAGTAGACTAGAGAACCAGGGTCCCATGGAGAAATGAAAACCATCATGTTGAAGTAGTCCAACATCGATTGTGAATTGGGGTCCCATGCCCAAGTGTTCATGTGAACTCCACATGAAATATATCTGAACTCAAGAACAAGTTGAAAATGATACTCCAAAGATCTACATTGATCATGGGGATCCATATATGTAGATCCCTCCATATCCCCGAAATCATTTGAATAACATGTTAGTACTGAAGAATACTGAAAAATAGTGTGCATACAAGACGCTGGACTTCTCTCCATAATGTGCTCTATATGAGGTGAAGGAGAGTCATCAAATAGAAGATGGAAGTGGTTGTCATCCCAAAAATGACAACTATCCAGATACCAATCATCACAATCATCCTCCAAATCATACCAAGAATACACCTCTTGATGATATTCATTCATGATGTCCGCCATAAGAAATCTCTCCTGCATACTATCCAATGAATCTTGAATACTACGAAAACTATCATTGAGACCATCTACAAGGTCATGGAATCTGTCATGCAATGTGCCACACCATTGGGTTTTAAACGCTTCAGTAATATGTAGAATTTCTTTGAGGGTTTGAGAAGAAATAGCCATGTGGGCACCCTATGAAATCTGCAGTCCCACCACCATCACGAAAAAACCCAAAAAATAGAACAATAAATTACTGCAAAAAATCGCGACGTTTTCTGGAAAAACCCTGAAAAACTGTTGAATTTAAAATGCTCATAACTTCACTTCCTAGACTCTGTTTCAACTGATTTTTTTATTTTTTTTATTGGGTGAAATTGTGAGAGGAACTCAGATCTGTAATTTGTTTGGGCAAATTTGGCCTCCAGTTGCTACAAAAATAAAAAAAAATTGTGTCGTCGTCCCCAGAAAAACCCTGAAAATTTGCAGATTTTAAAACTTCAATATCTTGACTTCTCGGACTCCGTTTCGGACGATTTTTTTTTTCAACTTGGGTGTTTTTCTGAGAGGAACTCAGATATATAACCTGTTTCTGCAAATTTTGTATATAATTATACCGAAAATTTCTGGAATGTCGCGGCCCTCTTTTTTCTTCTCCAAAAAAAATCTGCAAAATTAAAAAATATTTGCCCACAATGTCTGCCAAGGAAAATTCTATGATACCACTTGTTAAGAACCTGAATAGATCTACAAATATAATCACCACAAATACTGAATACATAATAGATCCACAGAGCAAGATAGAAGAAACCACACTTTATTATTAACAAACCTTTGAGGTAGGGCAACACCATACAATGGATCCTATTATGGAAGGGATCATCTCCTGTTCACTTGCCTCTTCGAGGGGGCAACCTTCTAATGAGCTTCAGCTCCAAATACAATAATTATTTTCATATCTCATTGCATTGCTTGAACCTCTTTATATAGTGCTACCATCACCTAAGAACATTCTAGAGAAGGAATCTTCTAGAATTAGAACCTTCTAATAAGTCCTCTTACATTTATTATATCTAACTACCCATTTGTTATATCTAACTACCATAATGGGCCTTATTTAATAATATAGTGGACTTAGTCCACCTTACATTGAATGGCCTCCACTATTATCACTATGGGCCCTTTGGGCCCCCACTACTACCTCTATATCCACCTAACAGTGGAAAGACAAGGAGCGTCGGGGATCCAATCGTAAAGCGTTCATGTTTGCGAATTAATGAGATCAAGATACTGAGCACGACTAATCGCCTGCTCTTCAGTGACAACACCACCCATGGTGACATCACGAGTGATAGGTCCAATGAACGATTTGGTAAACCACTCAGCCAATAGTTGATCAGGAAGGGGAACTTTGATTAAACGTCTTCTCCTCCTCCACTCATGGATATGATCAGAAATATGAGTGGACAAGGATTGCTTGAAAGAACTCAAAATTTCGGTTCCCATCTCATATCGTATTGGTAACTGGTAATGTGTCAAAAAGGCCATGGCTAGGGTGTTAAAGTCATTGAAGAAACCTCGCGGTAACTCGATGTACCATTTTGCTGCCGAACCCGTGAGAGTTCATTGGAAAAGTTGTAATTTGATGGAGTCATCCATCAAGGAGTTGGATGAACACCATAGATGAAAAGTCATTACATGATTATTCAGATCTTCTCCTGCTCGACCGTCAAATTTAGGAATGTCAGATGATAACTTGGTCGATATGACAGGCCAATAAGGAGAATGTAATATAGGATCATTCAAAATCCTTGACAGATAAGGTAAATCCAAAGTGGCTAGAAAAGACAACTGTCGGTTCACTTGTGGAAACTGGTAATTTTGAGGGGGAAGCCCCGTAGGTATACCAATAGGACCATAAGCAGTCTAAAAATAATTAGATAGTCCTGACAGATTCGGTTGTGGAGGATTTGGAGGCGTATTGCACATAGGTTTGGGTTGATTAGAGATGTTCCCTTGGAAAGGAATACTAGATTGAACGTTCGGACCCCAAGCGGGATTTAAAGAACTTGGATACGATTGATCAAGGTTAGGGGTAAAAATAGTTAACTTGAGGGTGTTGCCCCCCAGAAGGTTGTAGATTTTCTTAGAAAAGAAGATGCCAAGGTAGAGATTGTACCATAGGTGCATTCTGTCCATATAGTGGGTTATGGACTCCAACCTGAGGTTGCCCCCCAAGTTGAGGTTGTGCCCCAATCTGAGGTTGCCCCCCAAATTGAGGTTGTCCCCCAACTTGGGTTTGACCTCCAACAAGAATCTGGAAACCATAAGTGATAGAAAGACTGGTGCCTCCAAACGGATTGGAGCCACTAGGGCCAGATCCCCCAAGCGGCAGTGGAGGAGGAACATATGGCCCTCCGGAGAGAACCTCGGCAGGTGTAGGAACAAAACCAGTAGCAACATTATACCCAAGAGGAACAAAAAGTCTAGAAACTCTGGATGGAACCTGGGTAGAGGTAGCAACAGAAGTATTCAGAGCTCTATACCCAGGGGGAAGTGACAGATTCAATCTAGGTGGAAGTGGTGTCCCAATTGAAGCTTAGGAGATAACCACATTTCCAATAGGAATTGTGGTAGCTTGTGGGACCATAGTAGAATGGGCCATCTGGAGAGTAGGAATTGAGTGAGAACCAATCAATAATTGGTCTGAAATGGTGATGGCTTTGCTGGTAGTACCAGTAAAATGGTCTAAAGGTATAATATAGGTGACTGTTATAACCCTAATTTGCACCAGACATGCATACCTAGCAGCAAGCCATCTTACTTACTATTTTTGCCAAGCAAATACTAAATAGCTCTTCTTAAAAACCAAATTTTTTAAGATGTATGTGCCCTGCACAACTATTGCCCACGTATGTACACTAGATACACCATTACTGCTCGCGTATGTACACTAGTTGCACCATTACAGCCCGCGTATACCCACAAAAGTTGCAAAAAATAAAAAGTTGCAAGGGAATACAGGCTTTTGGGTAGTTTCCTAACCGATTGACTGCCCATAGCTCGCCACCCAACCGAATAACTATATTTTTGGCATATAAAAGAAGTTGTTGGGGTCCCATTCTAGGGAGAGGCATGAAAGCAGTGAAACTCTGCCCATTTCCTAATCCCCCCTTGCCCCAAGAATTTGTAGCCACATTGTGAGTCTGAGCTAGAATTCCTCTTCTTGCCCCTTTTTCCTCATCCATAAACCTATGCCTATTCTCTAGAGAGAAGTGTGAGAGAAGAAGGATACGTGGAAGCAGTTGGATCTTGGTGAAGAGGAGTCTAGGACTGGGTTCGAGGAGCAGTCACCGATCTCATTTTGTAAGTGAGATTATGAGATTAACATAAAGAAGTATTATTGTTGTCCCGCCATATGGTGTGTTTTATCTCTATCTACTATTTACATTTTGTTATGACATCTAACCTATTAATCCATATATAGAATGCTTGTTCACAGTTTCTTGTTTGTCTTTTGATGAATGCAGGTCAGCCTTGGGAGGATATTTGCAGTTAAGAAGCGACCGAACGCATTAGGATCGACACTGGACGCGGAGTTCAAGGTGAGACTATCGGATCCTTATACTTTGTACTTTATATATGAATGTGGGGTGTTGTCGGGATAGTGGTTAAAAGTAGGAGACTTTAGACGGTTAGCTCTGCCTGCACTTTAGAACCCTAGTGTAGTCCGTAGGGGGGTTTTCCCACTATAGCAGAATTGGTGACCATACTAGGGAGCCTCTAGGGTTTTTAGGGGATTTCTGTTTTTTGGTATTTTTAATTGGTTTATTTACTGTTTTGGGGTATTTTTAATTGGTTTATTTACTATTTTTGAGTTTCAGAAGTTTCTGTGTCTTTAAGGGATTCTGGTCTTCCATACGAGTACTCCCTGTCTGTGCTTTACTGTTAATTTTTTCTTTTTAGAGAAGTCACGAACGTGTACGTGCCCTGCAGTGGGTATGCACGTGTACATACACGCCCTATCTTTGGATAGCATGCGTACATACGTAGGCTGTTGAAGTATCAGTTGCGTGCCTGTGTCAGGAAAAATGTTTTAAAGAAGAGGCAGTCATCCTCTTCCCTATGAAGCCATATTTCTCAGGGGTTTTCTTGATTTAGCCTTGGTCTCTGTTTCTTGCAGTCTTTAAGACTAGGTTTGACGTCAGTTTGCTTATCTTTTAAAAAAAAAGGATTTCTTGTGTTTCCTAGCTTTTTAAACTTGTTTTTAGCTTTAAATTTTAAGAAAAATGAGTTGTGTTTTGAAAAAAAAATCCCCATCATGGTCGGGGGGGGCATGAATCGTGTATTCATTAGTTTCTTTTAGAATCTTTTGTTACCTCTACTTTGATTGGAAGAAAATATAAAAAAAAAAATACTTAGCTTATTAGGTCTCTTTCTTTCTTGGCACTTACTTTGCATTATTATTTGAAAAAGAAAAAGAAATTAGCATAGTGTTGCGTTTTCTTCTCATCTTAAAAGCATTTCAAAAGAAAAATAAGAAAGATAATACTTCTTTGCTAAGTGTTCTTATAAGTTTCATTTTTCGCAAGAGTCTTAACAACATCAGTTGCACTACCACATCCCTTTTGAGTAAATCAAGCTAGTAAAAAGAACGTTAATCTAAAATTAACTAGACTTTTTATGTTTGTAGGGTCAACCAACTAGTTTAGGGTTAGGGCCTTGAATTAGGTTGGAGAGGAAACTCTTCAAGGTCGTTAAATCAAACATTGGAGTTTGAGTTAGGGAGTGTTAAAGTCCAGTAACATGGAAACTATCTGGGACCCCCCTCTAACACAGGGGCTAAACACGAGGTCGCATGCGGAAAGGTAGCAGAGATAACCCGTCCAAAGCCGGACCAATCGTAGTGGAGGAACGCATATAGAGGACTTACCTTGGGATTACATTGATCGCATTTGCCACGGAGCTCTGTGGGTCTCGAATCCGTTCGAGGTCCTCATTCATCTTCCGGAACACTTGCTTTCGATACCCTCGATAGGTTTCAGGCTTGATACCCTGCTCATTGCGGTCCACCCGACTGTCGACTGTACTCGCATGGTAGTTGTTCACGAGCTGGTAACCTAGTTGCTTTTATTTTAGGGACTTACACAGGTGACTACGGGGGTATACCGCGGTACCTAAGGTAGACGTCAGGCCATGCTTTGCAGAGTATACCCAGAGGGTGCTTCCGTGTTCGAGTTGCACTTGCATCAGTAAGTTTCTCTAGTGTCAACTGACGTAACTGTCCTTCCTACTAGATAGTGCCCTGCTTGATTTTTCTTTAGGAAGTTTTAGTGTGTGCTCTGTGCTCCCTAGTTTTCCATAGTGAGTTAGTCAGTCATTACTTTGGGTCTCTGACCTAGGGTGGTAGACCGCCCACTCCACCGGTCGTGAGGAATTTTTGGTCTTCCACTTAGAAACATGGAGCCGCCTCTTTATAGGCGTTGTTTTTATAACACTGGTTCGTCAGAGTCAATGTGTGAGACTTTTACAGACTTGAACGATCCCGCAAGGGGAGAACCTGTGCATAATATCTTCATGGCTAAAGTTCTCGACGATACCAACCAAGGAACCCCTTCACAAGGGAATTCTTATGCTTTTCCTTTCTTCGGAAACGTTGGTGTCCCTTTACTGGCCACTTTGTACATTCCTAGGTTGAATGTGGGACTATCGGTTTGGTTGGGCACCATTCCAAATGTCCTGAATGCTCTTGACGCTTCTCAATTAGGCACTTTATGTCATGGGCACAATGTTGATGTTCCTTCGTCAGCAAAGTCTTCTCCTCCTCCTTCCCCCACCTCTGGTGAAAGTATAGTTACTAGTAAACATAAATCTAAACGAAGTAAAAAGAGGAAGAATAGGAAGAAGAAATCACCAACCTCTGCGAGTGATGTTGGAGATAGGTCGTCAACCTTAGCAAGTCATGTTGAATACCAACACCCAGCCTCTACAAGTCATGTTGGGGGAAAGCACCCGACCTTTACCAGTCATGCTGGGGGCAAAAGTCCAGTCCTTGCTAGTCATAATGGCAATAGGTCTGTAGCCTCTGTGAATCACGTTATTGACCCATCACCAACCTCTGCAAGTCACGTTGGAGATGTGCAACCAGCCACTGCCAGTCATGCTGGGGGCATTGATTTTGTTGAGAAACCTAGACGGATAGGACGTAAGCCTAAGTTCCCTTGTAATCTTTGCAAGGGAGATCACCTTACTCGTTTATGCCCTGGCATTCCAAAGGTACAAAGATTGCGGTCCATGTCTGCAAGCTCTTCTGAGGTTTCCTCGCAGTCTATTCAACCATTGGTTGAGAAAGTGGTCATGTCGATGTAGTCATCGACTGATCCCACTCCTCTTTTGGGGGGTGAGGTGCCTTTATACCATGTAGCCTCTCAACCTATTCAGCCATTGGTTGAGAAAGTGGTCACATCGATGCAATCTTCGCCTCATCCCACTCTTCTCTTGGAGAGTGTCGAATCTACCAAAGTGGTCACGTCGTTGCAATCTTCGACTGATCCCACTCTTCTCTTGGAGAGTGATGTGTCTATCGACTATGTTTTTAGCATTTTCAGTTCAGTACTTTCAGAACAAGGGGGCATTCCACTCGTTTCGAGTACACCCGCTCCAAGCCTTAGGATGGTTTCCTTTGATTGGAATGATCTTGTTGAGCCTCGTCTTCCTTCTTCTGCACCTTTTCAAATAAGGGTTGAAGTTAATTCAATAAACATTTATTGATGTATTGTGGATGAAGGAGCCTCCGCAAGTATTTTATCCTCCTCGGTTTGGAAAGTCTTGGGATCTCTCGAGCTTGTGTCTGCTTCGCATGAGCTGTTGGCTTTTAACAGACGTGTTGATATTATGGTAGTTGTGGGAGGTATTTACCTCCACGTGTAAACCTGACGATAATAGAATATTCCGGGAAGCAAGAATAAACCCTAATTAATTAGTTAATTACTAACCTAGAAGACAAGTCGACTGAAGAGAATGACTTGTATTAGGTTATTAGCCTCCAAGAGAAGAAGTTAGCTAAAGGAAAATTATATACTAAAGAATTAGTACCCAGAATGAGAAGTCGGCCCAGGCAGTCTGCCAAAATTAGTATAAATACAAGAGGCGAGTCTTCATTCTGGCCAGTATTCTCAGAACTGCAAAAGCATCACTTGTGCGCACTGCAGCTGGCTAGTTTGTGCGCAAGTCTGGAGGAGAGTTGTTGTTCCAGCTATTGCAACTAGTAGATTTCGGTTTTGGCTTTGAATATCTCTTGGTTATGGTTTGGACTCTCTGATAAGATCTTATTACTCTTGCTTGGTGAGCTATCCTTGGAGAAAGATGTGCCACCTTTGTTTGGCTATCTAGCCTAGGTTTTGCTTCTAGAATAATTCTTTGTCAAGGTTAAGGTGCTCGGGGGTGGCTTCGGCCTATGGTTGGGTGAAAATAGTGATATTTTCTATGGTTAAACTAGCACAATCTATTATATTCTAACATGTTATGGGCCCACACCCCCTTCATTCAGTCTAACCACTGGAAGGGAACATAGCCATGAGGATACTAAGCTCGTTGAAGAATTGTTGCTAGGGTTTCTAGCAGGAGCAGTTATTAAAGCACCACCGCTAGGGTTACTAGTAGGTGCAGTTGCAGAACCGTAACCCTCTCGTTGAGGTACCTTAAGTGAAGGGATTAACCTAATTTCTGGATAGACTAGTGCGCCCTAGCCTAGCGCATCTCTTGGTACTCTCAACAAGCTAAGACGTCAAGTTTGAGTTTTTGGTCAAATCTAGGGTTGACCAAGTCAAAGCAGCCATGACTTACTCTATGAATTCATAAAACAAATTAGAAGGGGCTTCTAACTTGAGAGCATGGAAGACAAGGATTGATCTCATCCTTGCCAAGAATAAAGTGTTGGATATCATGAAAGGGAAGATTGTGGAACCAGAGTTTGAAGAAGGAAAAGAGAAGGAATCGCAAAACATTGTAGTTATGGAGAAGTTTAAAGACAATGGCATCAATGCCATGAGTATCATAGTGGATTCTATAAAAGACCACTTGATACCCTACATTTCCCATCTTGATTTGTCTAAGAAGATGTACAATACCCTAACAAACCTCTTCTTAGTCAAAAACATTGGACAAGTAATAAATCTGAAGAATGAGCTCCACAACATGAAAATGAATGATGATGACAACATAACATCATACTTTGTGAGGATATCTTAGTTAAGAGATCAACTACAAGCTATTGAAGAGATCATCTCAAAGAAGGAACTGGAAAATATAGTACTCAATGGTCTTCCCAAGACATGGGATGCATTTGCCGTAAGCATGAACACAAGGAAGGAGTATCCTAAATTTGAAGAACTTTGGACTTGTTGTGCACAAGAAGAATCAAGGATCAGTGCAAAAGAGAAACTCCAAAAGAAATACGATGATCAAGCCTTCACAACAAAGTTCAAGAATTTCAGGAATAAAAAGAAGTTTGGCTCCAGGAAGAAACCAAATCAAGAGAAAGATATGTCAAGAATACAATGCTTCAATTGTCGAAAGTATGGTCACTACAAGAATGATTGTCCCAATTTAAAGAAAAGGAAGGAAACACACGAAGCATCAATTGTCGAAGAAAGGGAACCCTCAAAGAAAGGCAAGCAGGACAAAACATACTTCTTCTTCTAAGACAAGAAAATAAGATGTTCAAAGAGAAACTATACCTATGGAAGAACAACAAGATAAGGATTGTTATCACGATGACTATAAGACAAGGAAATACACATGAAAGGATGAAGTACATCAACAACCCTTGGTAACAATTCATGTGGAAGTTATTACATAAGTAACAACTGCAAGATAAGCCAAAATCAAAATCAATCTTGAAGAAACCCAGAAGAAGTAAAGACAAAAAGAAGTCAACAATCAAGAGGAAATTGGAGAAAGATTTATGACACTTTGCAGAAGGAAATAAGGATGTAGACGGAAGAGTGGACTCTGTTAGATGGAGGGAGCCGATTATATATTTCCAAAAGAAGAGCATGCAAGGATTAGGAGGGAGATAATCCTAAATAATACAATCCATTGAAGATGATGAAGTATCTATCCATGTTCCCATTAATGGTAGCAACCATGAAGAGCAACACGTGTTCAGTTTGACTTTAAAAGAAGTCTTCTTCGAAAAGAAGCCTTAAAGTATCCCTGGTTGTCCATCCACATCCATGATCCTATGATGAAATAAAGAAGTTGGAATCTTCAGGACATGGAATCTATAGAAAACTCCATGGACCCAAGAGCTAAAGAGAAACATGAGGAAGAACATGAAGATTCTAAGAGAGAAAGAAAAGCCAGAGCAACCAGTCATTATATCGAGAATCACAAGACTACCAGCCTGATCTGAACTCACTAAAAGAAATCAAGCAGAGGAACTGAAAGTTATGATGAAGAACAGTGTATGGAAGACTTATGAATGTAAGCATTGCGAGATCCAGAACTAAAGGTTCTCCCAAATGGAGGGAGAAGACTATGATGATTGCTTGTTCCAGTAAACCAGACATACCTCTACACGAGCCATTATATCGTCCACAATATCCATGGATTGGAGTTTACATCAGATGAATGCAAAGACTGTTCTCCAGAGTAATTGAACAAAGAACGTATGTAGAACAACCTCAAGGCTTTGAGGTATACTAGGAAGAGACTCTTGTCTACAGATGGAATAAGGTCTTTTATGAATTCAAACAACTTGGTAAAGAACCTCCAATGCACAACAGAAGCATGGTGAAAAACCTTCTATAACAAAGATATTGTATCAGAATGGTTACTCAGAAGCTCAAGATGATGGATTGTTTATCCATGACAAACCCTCATGATGGCAGAAGATGTACCACTTGGATATGTTCCAGTTTGATCCTTGGCATGATGTTATGAGCTAGCAGGAAACAAAAGATGAATCCAACAATGATATACTATATTGATCAGAGCTATATGAAGCCTTCAGAGAAAACCAGTGTTCCAGGAAGACCGAAGTACATTGAGATCAAGCATTACACTCTTTGTGATGAAGTCCAGAAAAGAGAAAGTGGTTCTCCAATATATATCTCCACAAATGAGCAAATAAGCAAACATTTTAGTAAATCCTCTGTCCAAGATGAAAGAGTTTATGTACTCAAGTTGGAGCTCATGGAGACGACTTCCTTATTGAAAAAGGAAGAGATGACTCCCAGGTTGGGAGGGAGCACTAATGTGTTATTAATTTATGGACAATCATTTTTCAAGTTCGAAAAATGGTCCAAGATGAGCAGTTCCTTTCCAGTTCGGAAAGTGGTTTGAGATTTCTGATGGACATGCATTTTCCAGTTCGGAAAATGGTCCAGATCGAATGGTCATTTTCATAATGAAAATGGTTCGATGGATTGTTGATGTACTATAGACAATTATTCCCCTTATGGCTAACATCGGGAATGGTCTAGGGCAGTCTCTCTTCTTGACGATCACTTTCAGTAGTGGTCAAGAAGATTGGTCTGCCTCGCCGGACAGTCATTCTTTCGAAGCTCACAATTGTGAGCAGTTTCGAAGAATGGTTCGTTTTGGAGGTTGGTGCATGACAGTTATTTCCTTAGGAAATGGTCTAGACAGTCATTCCCTAGGGAAGATTCATTCTCTCCAGGTTGCACTTTGTTTAGTGCCGGAGTAATGGCCTAGATATGTGAATGGTCCAGGTTCAACAATCAGGGACAGGCATTCCCTAGGGCAGACCCATTCTCTCCATGTTGCAATTTGTTTAGTGTTGGAGGAATGGCCCAGATAGGTGAATGGTCCAGGCTCAGAAATCGGGATAGTTATTCTTCCTTGCTTAAGAAGAATAGTCCAGATAGCTCATCGTTGATGTTTTACCTTCTGAGGGTAGATTCTCTTTTAGATATCACAGATGTGAGTGGAAGAATGGCCCAAATGATTCAGTTTATATCATAACAATGTTTCTTGTGCAGGTTGATATCAGATGATATGATTGTTATGAAGACTAAATGTCTCCGGATAGTAGATGTATACTACTATGGTGGATGTGTTCCACTGATTGTGACTATATGTCACTGATCAAGTATCTATGTGCTACTTGGTGTGGTAGTGTACCATTGGATTGTAGTTGGTGTACTACTATGGATAGACATAATTGTGTTCTATTGAATGGCATTGTTCTGATTGCCTTAAAGACTATCCGTAGTGTTGGAAATGATTATCAACTAGATGGATGATCAATGGATAGAGATTTTCCCAGACGGAAAATGGTCCAGGACATTTATTCGTCTAAGACATATGTCTGGATTAAAAGAATGGTTCTTGTGTCACTCTGTGGAGTGAGTGACTTATCCAACATCATGTTTGATTACTCAGATGGAGTATGGTTTCGAGAGATGATGCAGTTGACACTGATAGTGATGATGGTGCTCATGATCTAATCACGAGATAGTGTTGATGCTACCAAGTGAATGGTATGTTTGTACTTAAGACCATTACCTTCAATACCTCCCTAGCTAGGAGGGAGTGTTGATATTATGGTAGTTGTGGGAGGTATTTACCTCCACGTGTAAACCTGATGAGAATAGAATATTCCGGGAAGCAAGAAGAAACCCTAATTAATTGGTTAATTACTAACCTAGAAGACAAGTGGGCTCAAGATAATTGTTATCACTGAAATTTCGTCCGCAAATGGTTACAAGAATTCAGCATCGCCAAACAGTTATGAGGTCACCCATGGACCAAAATTACCACAAAAGCATTTCTAAAGGGTCAAAAACTATACAACCAGTGACAAAATTAAAGTGCGCTATGACTACAGAGGGCGCGCGCGCACATGCGCAAAACAGAAACGCGAGAAACAAGCACATGTGCCCGATGCGCGACTGTGGTCGCAAAAAGCCACACACATCTGAAAACGATGCATTTATGAGAGTGGTCGGCCTCCCACCCACTTCTGGTTCAGCTTCCAAGTTGATTTGACACTCAAATTTGCACTACATTCGACTGGGTGGCTGGTTAAAGACCTAGAAATGCCCTAATTAGCCTCTTTACACACTACAAGCTAGTTGCACAATACCTCAAAGAGGTGCTATAAAAAGGCCATGGGTGCACTTCATTTTTCAAGGAATTCAATAGCAAAGTTATGCTGCCACTATTCTCTTGAGGAATCCTCTATTCTCATCAAGAGTATACTAGCATCATTGCATTGGGCAATCCATCTCACTCCTTGAGTGGATTAGCAAATAATTATTTCACCATTTTCATTTCAAAGTTGTAAGAAGAGCTTATTTATGGGGGTCCAAGAGCCCTCCCTTGGAGGAAGAAGGGACTCATAGTCCTATTTCTTCTTAGTGTTTTATTTCACTAATATCAACCTTACCATTGGTGACATGGGTCTTATTGTTTCTTTTGTCCTTATGTCCCTATGCTCATTAGTTTAGTTGTTATTTTATTTCTTAGTTTAATTCTTAGTTTTTCTTTTATATTTCTTTCCCTAACCCTTTTCCTTACAGTTGTCCTGCTTAGCAAACCCAACTAAGCTTGCAAGCACCTCTGTTTTGCTCACTAAGGTGACGAAAGAGGCGCAATAGATTGGCGACTCCACTGGGGAAAGGTATCAATTTCCTACCCCATTTGCGTTTTTCTAGCTCTTCTTTTGGTTTATTTAACTTGCAGGTGCATTAACCGGCCTAAGCCGACCTACAAAACATCCAATTCCAAGTTGAATTGAGAGAATTCCATCTAGAATTTTCTTTCACGGCTGTGTGTCATCTGTGCGCGGGTTTTTTGGCCCACAGACGTGCATCATGCACCTAAGTCATGGTTCTATTTTGCGCACCTACGCCCATAAGCTCATTTCGGTCTGCGCACAGGCGCTTAGTGCGCCTTTGTCTACACTGAGACCCGCGCACCTGTGTAAAAAATACACATTGTAAGGTTTTTTGAGATTTGGGGAAGGCCCTTAGCCTTCTTAAAAGTGATTTCATGCATGTTTTAAGCTGCACCACACTTAGTTCCCTCTTCATATAAAGGAATTAGTCAAAACACATAGGCACTTAGGGGGTTTAAAATCATTATTTCCTCTTTTGCTTTCATTTTCGCCACATGGATGGCTTGCTTTGACTAAAAGTATAAGTTGGAAATCATTTGTAATCACATAAAACTTGCATTGGGACTAGAAGTTGGATAACAATCGCTTAGTATGCTCTTCTTTTGCGCTTCCAAGCGACCTTGAGAATCAGAAAAAGATTGTAGGACAATTTCATCTCCCTTAAGAAGATTAAAACCTTTAGGAGAGGACAACAACCCCTCTTGGGACTCCTCTTAGTTTACTTTTCAAACACATCTTAAGATTGTAACGAGTCCATACATGCCCATATGCTACAAAGATAGGATAGTATTGAAATTTACTTTCTTAGATTAAATCACTAAGGAAGTTTAAAGGTTTTGTAATGGGCCCATACATGCCCACATGATCACAATCTAGGATAGTTTCAAAGCTTTTCTTAGATTAAATCACAATAGGGATTTAAAGGAATAGTAAAGGACCCACATGTCCACATGCTAGTTTCCTAGGGACTTTTGAATTACGCAAGGTCGTACCAAAGGCACTTAGTTAATTAGGTAATCAACACTTGTAAGGACCAAGCGAAGTCCACATGCAGCAAGGTGACACCTAATTCATTAAAACATTGGCACACTTTAACTCATTCACACACAAAAGTCACTTATCACTCACATAGTTTCTTCTTGAAACGTGGAGGTCAAAGTAAGTTTCCTCCAAAGGGATTCCGAAACACCCCACCCTTTTCTTGACGAAATTATCCACTCCCATCTAATTTCAACGAGGTTGGTTCATACCCCTAATCTCTCAAAACAACTACATCTAAATTTTTTTCTAAAAAACTCACTAAGTTTTCTTCCACAGGAGGTGCCAAAACAAATTTTTTAGCCTAGGTAGAATTTCGGGGATAGGCATCCAAATAACTACCCATTATCTGGTTCTCACATTGTCAAAACAATAGAAGTTGTCAAATAGGGATCTGAAAATCCTCCAAGTTGAGTGTTCCTAACACCATAAGGCAAGGAGATACCCGTGAAGGGTTGAAGGCCGAGGTCCGGTTGTTCTGTGCATCTCCCCTTGAGGCACCCACCTCTTGGACAGGATCCAGCCCGTGACCCATTTCTTAGGCCGAAAATCTAAATGTCGCACTTTGACCGAGGTACCTAGTGCCCAAATTTTAAGACATCTACTCAGGTAGCAATTGTGGGCTGCAATTGCACCTTGATCGGATTTTGTGTGACTATTGGGAAATATCGCTAGCTCTTTCGGGATATGCCCCCTTTACCCCTCATTATAACTGATTATTTCATCCTTCACTAGTTTCTCTTCCGGTGACTTCAGACCCCATTGTTGAGTACTATTGGAAGGTCCAGTGCTATTTGAGAGGAAGAACCTTACGTGATCCAGATGGATATCGGTGGCCACCCACCTTTTCCAACTGGCTCAAAAACAATGTTCTGACATTTTTGGCAATTTACTATTTTTAGCAGTTTTTCGGGTCCTGAACTTCTGGAGCCGTTTTGAGGCCCTAAACGACGTTTTTTGGGGTATGTTGGTTGCAAAATTCCATCATGGAATTTTGTCAAAAATGTTGTAGTCCTCGGATAGATCTTTCCAACGAGCTATCATACGCCTAAAACGGAGATCGTATGCAAAAGTTACGACCCCGGGAAGTTGATGCACCAACTTACCCAAACGGGGCCCACATGACTTTTGGTGCTTCATCTCCTAGGGTTGGGTTTTTGGATGTCTAGGACTTTTGGCATTCCCGTCTATTATAAAAAGGCCTTCCGAGCCTCATTGTAATCTTCTTCTTGCGAATGCGCGCTGCTGTCACATCTCTTCTCAGAGATAAGCCGCCACCATTCCAACAAGCTTGTTTCCGCTGCATTTTACAGTTTCAGCTTATTTTGTTATTTAATANAAAACCAGTTTTACTGTATCTCTGTTATTTTTGTGTTAAGTACCTACTAATAATCGGTATTCATTTCGTTCTGCTCATTAAATCCGGATCATTACGTCTTTTAAAACACGAGCATTTGTTTTCTTTGATTCCCCACACGGACAAAACCCACTTATCCACATATATGCTTCTTTTTCAAAATAATTTATGTATGATGCACTTCTGATTACATTTTGATCTAGATATATATATATATATTGTGTAAAGTTCAAAATTTGCAACAAAGGCTCTTGTTTAGTTTCTCTCATCACATTTTTCACACATCCACTCAGCTAGTCGGACATCATAGGGGACCCACAGAACCCCCGTCGTTCCAAACACTTACTAAACCTCCCTCCTATTTTAGGGGGAGTTCCTAGTCTTGCCAACTCATCGACACCACCTTCACACACTCYTGTGAGTGCCATTGTCTTAGGATCAGCTTTRCTTGGTTCCACATTACTTGGGTCCACTTCCCAAGTCCCTCCATCCACTCGCTCTCCTCTACACGGAAGTGGAGGACCAACTTCCTCTCAAGGGGGAAGTACCAACCYACCTAGTCCCCCTCAAGGGTCAGGTTCACAACACACTCACACCATGGCTGGAGTTAATCCTCCCCCCCCACTGCAGATGCCATATTTGGCCTCTCTTAACATACCAGATCTAAGAAAACTCACAAATGATCCTATATTGCATGACCCCACATGGCCTGCAATGCCTACCAAACTACCTTCAGACATCCCCAAGTTTGAAGGAAAGGCAGGTGATGACCCTGGCAACCATGTCATGACTTTCCACCTATGGTGCTCTTCCAACAACATTATGGATGATTCCATCAGACTACGATTATTTCAATGCACACTCACTGGCCCATCCGCCAAATGGTATGTAGACGAAAAATCGGGGTCCCATGCGACTTTCGAGTCCTTGGCCAAAGCATTTTTGACCTTCTTCCAATTACCAATCCACCATGACAATGGTCTTGAACTACTCTCTAATTTCAAACAAACCTCAGCCACACATATTGTTGATCACATTCATGAGTGGCATAGACGACGTAGTTTGTGCAAAGCTGAAACCACCAAACAACAGTGTCCTGACTGGTTTCTCAGATCACTTGTCTCTCTCCTCGGTAAAGATGTAGCTTCCACCTTCCCTCAATCCGAAGAGGAAGCCATCAGTAAGGCTCAACAATACGACCTCATATATTCACAATCAGGGTACTTATACACAGTACTTCCTGACCTCCCCAAACCCGTGCCATTCGGTCAAGACAAACCCGGGATGTCTCACTCAGCAGACGGATTGATTGGTAATACCACACACCACAGTCCTCAACCCCAACCACCACCAATGTATGACACACCTCAATATCCGTCGGCGTATGGGGGAACCTCTTATTACCCCCCACCCCCTTATCAACAACCATACCCTGTTGCTATTCCTCCGCCCATCAGTGGGCCACCGCCGGCACTCCCAATACACCCACTTATCTAGACAAGTTTTGGTACCCCCTCTACCACAGCTTATACTTTAAGTACTAGCGAAAGCGCCAGGCCTTCCCACATACCTTACGGATCACAAATCCCACAAAATCCGTACTTTCCATTTCCAGGTCCTCCACAACCTATGGTTCCCCCACATCCTCACATCGAGGTGAACTTTGTTCAACCCTCTCTTGTTCAGCAATATCAAAATTTTGAACAGCTGAATACGGAAAATGCGACCCATCTGTCGAATAATGCCAAAAAGAAAGGAAGAAACAGGAACAATAACAACCCAGGCCAAGGCGGGAATCAACCCCAACAAAACCAACCTACTGGGGGCAACCAGAACCAAGGGAATCAGAACCCCCAAGGGGGCAATAACAATAGGCGTCAAGGGAGAAATAACAATACTATCAAAACCTCTTTCCCTTGTGCCCTTTGCGGTGAGTTTGGTCATTATACTCATCATTGCCCCCAAATTGCTGATTTTAAACGACTGAAAGACTCAGGAAGTCTACCACATCCTCCAGCATCGCTTGCCCCTCAGCAAGCCCCACAACAATACGTGCAATAACCCCCCCCCAGTCGTACTGTAGAATCCTATTCCACACCAAGGTGTGATAAACACCCAACAGGACACACAGCCTATCCCACCTCAATTAGGACAGTATCTCAACCAAAACAATCTCGCAGATCGTACTATCCTCCTCACCAGTGAGGAAGAAATCCTTCTGCAAACACGTAATTGTTAGTATCGTGCACCCACTGAGTCTCCTCCCATTCCCCCAGAAACAACCCCAACATCGACGAGACCCCCGTTGGTACTCCCTCTCCCTACCACTGAAACACCTCTTCGCATCCCTCGCATCCCCTTGCGCAGGAATGTCCACAACCCCCAGGCTAGGGCGGCTCATAATTACAATTTGGTTGACAACTTAGCACAATACTCGACTGCCATGTCAGTCTTAGAAGTCCTTCAAACTTGTCCCACTCAGCAGAAATCATTACTTTCCACCTTGGGGGCAGTCGACCCCACAGACACTCAACTCATCACATTTGATCTCGACAGCGGACCCCTAAAACCCCCTGTACAGCCCTCCGTACAGCCCCTGCCCATAAATGGAAAACCTAATTCTATGCAGGACGATCAAACTACTAACCTGAAGTTCGCTAATCCTGAATCGGCTGCCTCACTCTCTCAAAATCTCCAAATCTCCTCTAAATACCTCTCGTCCAGTCACTCTGGCAGCAAGTACAAATGAGGTGGCAATGTGGGCCCTACAACTATATATATGCCTTTCCGCCAAACTTCCAATCACCATTCCGGGAGCTCCGGGTGTCCGTTCTTCGATCTGTCTTCAGCCACGGGATCAACATCCCGTCATCTACATCAAGACAGTCCCCGGGCCACTTTTCATCCTTAGCCCCCGGGGCACCATTTTTTCATACCCCATCCAGGTACACATGCTCATGTTCAAAATTATCAAATAAATGCTCGTATGTTCGATTCTCTTCAGATATTGTTCACGTCGGGTATTTGGTTTTCATGCGTGCAGGTACTTGGTCATCATACATCAACGCAACCCCTCCAGGTATATAATCAACACTGGCATGTAATCATTCCCTCTGAATCTCAATTGCATCTCCAGTCACACTCTTTGACATTTGCCTCTAGGATCTCCATCTCCGGCTCTACAGTACCAACACCTCCATTTGCATCTTAGGCACTGTCACCCGATAGCACTCTCCCCCACATGAGTTGTCTCATTCATAGCACCCTTTTGCACTTTGACACTCATGCTATTTTTCAACCCTTTAGGGATGGGAGTTCTGATAGTCTTACATCATGTCATGAATCAACCACATACACCTTCTCCTCATTTTGCTATCTTTCCCACCGGACTCCCAGATTATCTCTTCAAGGTTCTAGTTTGACTGCACCTCCATAGTATCATGAACCCTCCATTTCATCCACAATCAGTTTGCCCCTCTGCAAATTTCCCTTCATTCACCTACCTCATACAGAAACCCACCCATGGGGCCCCTACCCTTCCCCAGTTCTCCAAGAAAATGGCGCCCTCTCTGGCCTAACCATATTACATTGGGGCACTTGTTTCTGTATTTGTATACTCAACCCAAAATTATTCTTTATTTATTGTAAACAAAAAAAAGCCTTTATTTCCAGCATTTGCATACCTTTTTGTTGTCACCTTTGGCGACCTTCTTCCCTTTTTGGCAAGCGCAACCCATGTTGCCCTTGGTTGGGGCACCCCTTGTCATCTACCCTTGTTGACATCGTCCATATACTCCGAGTATCCCACAGGCCACTTACCTCTACCCTCTGAGTTTGTTCACTCTGTCCCGCCTCTGGCACGACTTATCCCACGTCTTGTTGTCCCCCTGACACTCGACTTAGTTGCACAGTTGCGGCCACTTATCCTTCGCATATACCCCCAACCAAGGGCAGTCTTGAGTCTTCATACATATTGACTTCGACCATGTACCTCCTCCAATTCCTAACCTCACCTAGTAGATTTCACGAAGCCCTTTGCTTATGGGAGTCACGTCCCCCTTTTTGTCGACATTAGCACAGTTTTCCAGAAGGGCGACAATATCTTGACTCTCATTACCTTTCCAATGAGAGATCTCGGACGACACAGGGAGAACCACAATTGCTCCCTGCTGTCGTTGACCCCTGTAACATTCGACTTCAACACTTTCTCATGTTATGGTGGGTCTTACTTTGCGACTATTGCAGTTATTTCTTATATTTGCCGAAGACCTCTGAACTTGACTGGGCTATCAATGCCTACAGAATCCGTGATATTTCTTACAAATGTCACTGCCTACTGTTCAGAGTATGTTCCTACGCAGAATTGTCTTTTGCCTTTATCATGACCGCCCCTAAGGGAGCTGCAGTTGTCTACGTCAACACATCGTTCCTTTTTTGAGTTACATGACACGAGCATGGGGCATGCCCGCCTTGTTTGTACACAGTTTATTTTTACACACCTTATGGAAGGTTGGGTTCTACAGGTTCCCTTCTCCCTCCAACAAGTAACTCTTGACAATCCCACTATCGCTCTCTCTTACAACGACACTCTCGGTAGAAGAAACATTGATGGATTTCGGCTATACGTATGTTCCTAACCTCATCCATCAGGGGGCATCTGTTATCACTAAAATTTCGTTCGCAAATGGTTACAAGAATTCAACATTGCCAAACAGTTATGATGTCACCCATGGACCAAAATTACCACAAAAGCATTTCCAAAGGGTCAAAAACTATACAACTAGTGACAAAATTAAAGTGCGCTATGACTACAGAGGGCGCGCGCGCACATGCGCAAAACAGAAACGCAGGAAATGCGCACATGCGCCCGATGTGCGACTGTGGTCGCAAAAAGACGCGCACATCTGAGAACAACGCATTTATGAGAGTGGTCGGCCTCCCACCCACTTCTGGTTCAGCTTCCAAGTTGATTTGACACTCAAATCTGGACTAGATTTGATTGGGTGGCTGGTCAAAGACCTAGAAATGCCCTAATTAGCCTCTTTACACACTACAAGATGGTTGCACAATACCTCAAAGAGGTGTTATAAAAAGGCCATGGGTGCACTTCATTTTTCAAGGAATTCAATAGCAAAGTTATGCTGCCACTATTCTCTTGAGGAATCCTCTATTCTCATCAAGAGTATACTAGAATCATTGCATTGGGCAATCCATATCACCCCTTGAGTGGATTAGCAAAGAATTCTTTCACCATTTTCATTTCAAAGTTGTAAGAAGAGCTTATTTGTGGGGGTCCAAGAGCCCTCCCTTGGAGAAAGAAGGGACTCATAGTCCTCTTTCTTCTTGGTGTTTTCTTTCACTAATATCAACCTTACCATTGGTGACATGGGTCTTATTGTTTCTTTTGTCCTTATGTCCCTATGCTCATTAGTTTAGTTGTTATTTTATTTCTTAGTTTAATTCTTAGTTGTTCTTTTATATTTCTTTCCCTAACCCTTTTCCTTACAACTGTCCTGCTTAGCAAACCCAACTAAGCTTGCAAGCACCTATGTTTTGCTCACCAAGGTAATGAAAGAGGCACAACAATAATGACTTGTATTAGGTTATTAGCCTCCAAGAGAAGAAGTCGGCTAAAGGAAATACTATATACTAAAGAATTAGTACCCAGAATGAGAAGTCGACCCGGGCAATCTGTTAGAATTAGTATAAATACAGAAGGCCAGTCTTCATTCTGGCCAGTATTCTCAGAACTGTAGAAGCAACACTTGTGTGCACTGCAGTTGGCCAGTTTGTGCGCAATTCTGGAGGAGAGCTGCTACTGCAACTAGCAGATTTCGGTTTTGGCTTTGACTATCTCTTGGTTATGGTTTGGACTCTCTGATCAGCTCTTGTTACTCTTTCTTGGTGCACTATCCTTGGAGAAAGATGTGCCACCTTTGTTTGGCTATCTAGCCCAGGGTTTACTTCCAGAATAATTCTCTATCAAGGTTAGGGTTCTCGGGGGTGACTTCGGCCTATGGTTGGGTGACAATAGTGATATTGTCTATGGTTAAACGAGCACAATCCATTATATTCTAACAAGACATCTTAGTGAATATTTAGGGATTCTTCCTTAGTTGCCTATCTTATTAGGTAAGAAGATTGTCCTTGTCGATGTTATAGTGGTGCAAGGCCCGTTAGATTTTAATATGCTTCTTGGGCATGATTATGTATATGCTATGAATGTTGTGGTGTCTATGCTCTTTCAGGTGATGCATTTCCCTCATAATGGAAGCATTGTCACTATTGACCAACTGGCATCTGATAATCACCATCCTAATTCGGTGTTAGTTCAGGCTGCCCCTTTATATCTTCCTAGTGTTCGTGTAGACTCTACCCCGCCACTAGTTAATTATGTGGCATCTTATCCTGAGTGTTCAATTGCTTATGAGCATGAACCTGTGCATTCATGTTTTCCTTCTCGAGACATGGTCTCAACAATTGATCCATTGGTTTATTCAAGGGGGGCATGGGAGCCCTTGCTTCCCCCTCTTGGTTCAAGTGATCTTAAGTCTCCTTCTGAGTCTCATCTCATTGTTTGTAAGTCCTCAAGCCCTCATGCTTGTGATTCTTCGCGGATAGACTCTGCTAGTTCTGGCCAAAGCCTCCATCGTCATATGGAATATGGTCAGTTTAATTCACCCTTTGGGATTGTCGACCCTCGTTTGTGTGATTTCTCAGATTTTGAATTGCCTTCAGATGAGGCTATCCTTGAAGCCATGACTACGGTTTCTATACCGTGGTTTGTGTTTTCTTCCCTTTTGGGAGACTTCCCAAGTTGACTATCGAAGAGACTCTTGGTCTGAGCCTAGCAGTGGGCTCTACCTAAACCAGTTTCATACATAAGTCATAGGCCCCTAGAGTCTTCTTTAAGCCCTTTTTAGAGTCTCTAAACATGAAAAGATTGTTGAGCGATCTTCTTGTCCTTCACACTTGCCAAGTTAAAATTTGAAGGCACGTCTATTGAGCCGCAGTTTACCCCTTTTTCAGTCCGGATGGTCAATTGTATGAACAAAGGTATACTCTAGGAGCTTCGGTTCGCTAGAAGAGTATTCTCAGGTATAAGTTTAACCCTTTTTCGAACATGAGGGACTAAATTTACGAAAAAGGAAGCCCCACAGAGTCCATAGTTAAACTCTTTTTAGACTCCCTAAAAGCGAAAAGATCGTCGAGTGAGCTTGTTTCTTCACACTCGTTAAACCGGTCCAGAAGAACATCCATTACGGAGTCCATAGTTAATCTCTTTTCAGACTCCTTAAAATTGAAAAGATCGTCGAGTGACCTTGTTCTTTCACACTCCTTAATTGGTTCAGAAAAACATCTACTAGCATGAGTTTACCCCTTTTTCTGACCTATAGATTAAGGAGGAAAAAGGTACACCTCGGGAGATTCATCTCGCTGGGAGAGTTCTCCTCAGTAAATTTCACTTTTTTCGGGCTAAGGAGACTAAATCTAGAAAAAGGCAGCGAGTCCATAGTTAAGCTCTTTTCAGACTCCTTAAATTGAAAAGATTGCCGAGTGATCTTGTCTTTATCACACTCATTAAAATGGTTTTGAATAGATGTCTTTTTGGTGCTAATTTATCCCTTTTTCAAACTGACTAGACTATCTTTGAAAAAGGTACCCCAGTGGATTCTTCTTTTGCCCTTTTTTAGACTCTATAAA
Organism: Picea engelmannii; assembly: GCA_009831015.1. Lineage (NCBI taxonomy): Eukaryota > Viridiplantae > Streptophyta > Pinopsida > Pinales > Pinaceae > Picea > Picea engelmannii. The sequence goes on along the minus strand of ML780651.1, from coordinate 145,193 downwards.
AATGAAAAAACACCGAGCTTACCTTCTCTGGGCTCATTTAAAATTACATTGAAGGACGTTATCATTGTGTCATGTTAATCACATTTGCATTCCTACGTCTTTGGACTAATGCCATCTCCATGTGGATCTCGACTGAACCTTTGAAGCATGCCTTATACGCAAGCCTTGTAGCACTTTGCCTTTGTGTCTTGACACCTTGACCCATGGAGGAATTTTCCCGAGTGTCCTTTTCCTGCACATGTTTCCTTGCTCTGAGCATCAGTGTATTCCTCATGCTTGGAACTAGTATGTTTGTGACACTGGTTCCTCCTTTGTAACGTAGCATTCTTTTATTCTTTTTCAAGCTTTCAAAATATTGAAAAAGACAAAAAAAAATCAAATATACCCCAAAAAGAGGATGGGAAAAGTATTTTCTTTTTATGGCAGCATAATGAGTCACCCTTGGACAAAGCACATCCTTCCATTTGTTCGTTAAGCTATGGGATTTAATATGACCTTAGGGAGTTGTTCTCGTAACATAGAGCCGTGTCCTCCTCCATTTGGTTATTATTCTAAACATATGGAGAGTTTGCGTTACCTCCTGCATCGTAAACTTATGTCAATGTCATGCTGCCTGAGTCTCATATTTCATCGTGCTATTTTCCAAGGGAAGTTTTTACCCAACTTGAGTCAGCCCCTCTGCAGTTTGTCTCTTGTCCTCATGCCCGACCATCCTGAAAGTCCAATCAAAGTCTTTGCTCAAAATCAATGAAGTTCCCTACATGATCACCAAGATCCTCTTGTTTGTTCCCCAACAAGCCGTCGAAGACCTCTGGGTAGTGAAGATGTACACTCACATTACACTCCTACCCGAGTTTAGAAGATCTTAAAGTTGTTGCTTGAGCTCTGAAGACCTCATCTCCAGCCATCAAGCGTCGTTAGCTTCTTGAAGATGGATATTATTCATGTATATATTTTGATTTTGAGATGTAGATCCGCTGTGTATTGTTCGCTGCTACACTTTATATAGTTATATGACATGGATCTGTAGTGTATTTGATTGGCAACCATGGTTTATTTCATCCCAAGGATGGGTATGCCCGCCTCGGTGAGACAATTGTTATTTTGTAGATGGCACCTCCCGAACTCTGGTCCTGGGCTCACTCCTTCGTACGTTGGTAAAGATTTGTAATGTATTTCGGCCATCAGATGATCTTCTGACCTCACACATTAGGGGGCATCTGTTATAACCCTAATTTGCACCATACATGCATACCTAGCAACAAGCCATCTTACTTACTATTTTTTCCAAGCCAATACTGAATAACTCTTCTTAAAAACCAAATTTTTGAAGATGTACGCGCCCTGCACCACTACTGCCCGCGTATGTATACTAGCTTTACCATTATTGCTTGTGTACGTACGCTAGCTGCACCATTACAACTTGCGTATACCCACAAAAGTTGCAAAAAATAAAAAATTGCAAGGGAATACAGGATTTTGAGTAGTTTCCTAACCAATTGACCGCCCATAGCTCGTCACCCAACTGAATAACTATCTTTTTGGCACATAAAAGGAGGTGTTGGGGTCCCATTCTAGGGAGAAGCACGAAAGCAGTGAAACTCTGCCCATTTCCTAATCCCCCCTTGCCCCAAGAATTTGCAGCCACATTGTGAGTTTGAGCTAGAATTCCTCCTTCTTGCCCCTTTTTCCTCATCCATAAACCTATGCCTATTCTCTATAGAGAAGTGTGAGAGAAGAAAGATACGTGGAAGCAGTTGGAGCTTGGTGAAGAGGAGCCTAGGACCGGGTTCGAGGAGCAGTCGTCGATCTCGTTTTGTAAGTGACATTATGAGATTAATATAAAGAACTTTTGTTGTCCCGCCATATGATGTGTTTTATCTCTATGTACGATTTACATTTTTTTATGACATCTAACCCATTAATCCATATATAGAATGCTTGTTCGTAGTTTCTTGTTTGTCTTTTGATGAATGCAGGTCAGCCTTGGGAGGAGATTTGCGATCGAGAAGCGACATAACACATTGGGATCGACACCGGACGCAGAGTTCAAGGTAAGACTACCAGATCCCTATACTTTGTACTTTATATATGAATGTGGGGTGTTGTCGGGATAGTGGTTACAAGTAGGAGACTTTAGACGGTTAGCTCTGCCTGCACTTTAGAACCCTAGTGTAGACCATAGGGGGGATTTCCCACTAAAGAAGTGATAGACGTGTTAGGCACTTGTGATGCCATAGGTCGATCAGGACTCGCTCCTAGGTTACCGTACAAATCACGTACTGTCAAAGGGATAGAACCAAAATTAGAAGTTCCAATAGTGTGAGTCGGGGTCCTAAATGATTCGCTTTGAAAAAGTGGATTCTCTACTCTAGATCCCGCGTTAGGTCTAGTAGGTACTTCACTATTGTCAACAACAACAATTTCCCCAGACGAGTTCATTTGAAGTATACATGCGTTTGGTCTAAGAGGGGGAAGTCTGAATGCCTTTAAAGAGTCTAAAACAATTCAAAATCCTTCTAAAGAGTGTGTGCTCCCAACCTCAGAAGCTACTTCGTTGTTGACTACTCCCTCTGAAGAGCCTTCTGGTGAGTTAGGAAGCAAAGGTTGGTAACCTTCTGGATCTTCCAGGGGTAACCCTTGCATCCTACGTGAACGACGAAGGCTGATGTTGCTTGAGCCAAGTAAAGAACGAAGAAAATCTATGGCCGACTAGAGGAAACAAACATCACGCAATGATAAAATATAGGAATCAAACCAAGCAAACAAAACCTTCTTATTTCGAAGTTACTAGTCGATGATGAAATCCAACGTCGCGAAGTCAAGAGAAGAAGGGGCTAGGATAAGCAGGTGGAAAAGTTACGTTGGCGACCTGCTTAACGGACTCACACCCTGGTGCAAGTTCCCACACATAATCGTGGGTATACCCTCCAAGGAGCTTGAGTGAGTTTGGCCAACGTTGATTCTCGGTACTGTGAAGACTTGCCCCTCCAGAGTCACCTCGTGTAAAGACCCTAAAGAGATAGGCTACTAAGGTTACCAACTACAACAGTGATGCCTGGGGAAATAGTCGACATTCCGATCCATGCACAAAGGCAGGGTATCTAGCCCGAAATCAACTCGAAAGGCTTCCACTCATAATTGTGGGTATACCTTCAAGCAACCCCCATAATACACGCAATCTCTACACCAAGACCAACAAAGCAGGGTGAGTAACTTTGCCAATCTTAATGCGACCTCAGGTTTGACCCTTGTGTGAGAAGGGCTTCCCAAGACAAAATGTAGCAATTGGATTTGAACTCTCCCTATCACAAGATACTATTGTGTGTTTTGACGGTTTGGAGAGTGTGCTTACAACATATTCCAAAGCGCTATCCTAGCTAATGTTGGTGAAAAAGATCCCTAGAAAATAAAAGTTACTAATAAATTTTAAATTTACGTTGTATTTTAGAGGCTGTTGCTTACTCAAAAAGGGAGATGGAAGTGAAACTGATGAAGTTGAGACCTTGACCCAATAAAATGCAAAAAGAGACGAATGTGCAATTTTTCAATTCAGTGAACTCTAGTTACAATAGGGAGAAGGTATTTCTTTTGAAGTACAACAAGCTACAAATTGCAATTCCTTAATTTCGAATGAACACAATTCCAAACAATCACAAATTACAAAATTTTCCAATTTCTTCTCTTTACCAATATTTCGAATGCAAAATTTTTCTCGTGAGAGATTACTAAAATGAATAAATGATTCCAATTCTTCCTTTCCCAAATCAAATCAGAGATATAAAGATGAAAGAAAAATGTAATCAAAGAAAATCAATACACTCACAACACAATTCCCAAACCAAATTCGTAATGTACAAAAAAATGAAAAAGACAAGAAAACCTTTTGATGCAAGTAAGCAAAAAGTATTTCTTAATCAACAAACAATCTAACAAACAAAATGAATCCAAAACTTCAAAACAAACCAAAGACCCCTTGTCAAACAAACACCCAGATGAAGATCTGAGATTATATCCTTGTGACAATGAGAATGAGTAAAAAACTTGCAAAATGTAAAGAAAGACTTTCAATCACTAAAAACCAATCAAAAGCAGGCTTCAAACTCAGGAATCAATCAAACATGGGCATGAGAAATTCACCCCAGGCTACTAAGGCAAATTTGGGTGGTAAAAGACAAAATGACTCACTCCATCAAAACCTACAGGAGTTGTCGCAAGCTGGGTATAGGACACAGAGCGACGAGCTAAGGTCGTCGTAGGCCACTGGCAGAGCAGAGTGCGACATCGTCGCACTGGATTGTCTAAGCAGAGAGCGACGTCTTAGGGTTGTTATAGGCTGTCAATGAGGTATAGTGCGATGATTTCTGTAAATTTGAAAAATTTGGAAGAAAGACAAAAAGTCTGAAGGAACTTCTAAACCTAGTGAGTCCAGATGGATCACCCATAGACTCAGAGAAAGAAAGTTATCAGAGGAAGGTAGGCTAAAGGCAAATGGGAAGCAACAAATCAAAAGGAGGTCGTATTCCCAGTATGGTCGCCAATTTTGTTATGGGACTTATCGGTAAATGCGGACATGAACAGATCTCCCTAGATCCACCTAGATCTAGATCTAGAACAAAACGAAACAGAATATGACGCTTTCCCTAAGCTCTAATCATTGAGTTTACTATCTAACAAGAGATGAGCAACATACCATTTAAATATCGCTTCCTCTTGTCGTTGTCGTCCTAGCTCCACTCCAATGCTCTTGTGATATTGGATCTGGAAGGGAACACAAGCCAACCAAAGTGAAAGCAATATAATATACTCAACGAGAACTTTTGCATGTGATCAAGGAATCATGTAATAAAACAAAGCAAGTTTTATGGGAAAGAAACATATCACTGTATTATATTAAAATGAAAGTGGAGACTACAACCAAAGCCTTGATGTTGCAAGGTCCCCTTTCGATGACCCTTTACTCCAACACACACACTTGCTCCAATCCTTGAATGAAGAAGATCCACAATGACTTGATAAACTGAAATGAAGCTCTCAAGTACGAATTGAAGTAGAATTCCTCATCCAATTCTTAGCCTATTCAATATTAATCTTGCTTGAATCAACCTTCATTAACCTTAGCCTTTTCCATGAGAAATCCCTCTTTATATAGGGGAAAGAGAGATGGTTGAAGAGATTAGGATGATCCCACCAAATCAGAGAAGCGAGTAGGATCCCAGCCATACAGATGCCACCTCATCTTCTAGAAGATCCCCTTCTAGAAATTTTCGTGAAGTTTGACCTTTTCTTAGCCTTTTGACATCGTCGCACCCTAACTGTAGAGCAACCTGCAAAAACGTCGCATGCTAGTTGTATAACAGAGGGCGATGACCAGGCATCGTCGCACCCTGCCTATGGAGCAGCCTGCGACAACCTTCCTTAATAGGGTTTTTTGAGAAGAGAAAGGCAGTCACCTTTCTCATGAAGATAGGCTCCTTTGGGAACATGAACACATGTTTGTCAATGGATCATCAAGATGACCAAAATAATGTGTAACACCTATGGCTTCCTTAGACTGAAACCCACCCACGTAAGCCTCTGTTCTCTCTTCTCCTTGACCTGATCTCTAGATGGAAGTCCTTCTCCTTCCCTATCTAAGATCTCCTTGAATCTTTCAAGTGCCAAGTCAAGTGTAATCCTTGGTCCTCTTGAATCACCGTCCTTTGTGATCCAAGCATTCGAGCATAGGTCCTTCTCTACTCTTGAGTGTGACCTTGGAGACTCCACACTAGCAAAGGTCCTCCTTTGTTGTCTGTGTGAATGTATATTCCTCCTTCTCCTAGCCTTGCTTTTATAATCATGAATTACAATCTATTTCTAATCGCATTTGAGATTTAGAATTGCATGCTGAGTACTTTTAGCATGTTTCTTAAATAATTCAATTAACTAATTAATTAATAAAATCAATTTACTTTAGTAATTCATTTAATTAAAGTAAATTGAAGAGTAGAAGGCTTTGGATAATTTCCACACATCCAAACACATAGACTTGTGCAGAAATACCTCCGTTGCTACCACTAACATCTAACACAAACATGTGACATCATATACCATATGCACCACATGCACCACATGTATCTAACAACATGTGCCACTTATGCAACCTACACCACATGGTTTATGTCCAAGCACATTGAGGTAAAAGAAAGGTGTTTATACAAGATATCATTTAATTTATTTTCAAGGTATTTATTATGAGACATATTGTTATGAATGGATGGGGGAGTTTTTAGCTACATCCATGCAACAATTAAACTTAAGTAAGAAGATGTTGAGTCTTCTTACCAATGTTTGACCTATTTAAGCAATCCAAAACAAGTTTTTATTTTGCAATTATGATCGTCCCATCCTTTATAAGATAAACTATATATGCATTATCATCACTTTATCCTTAAAAATAATGTTTGCTTGACCTAAAACAATGGATCAACAAAAAATTTACATTTTAACTATGAACGATAAAGGATGCAAGACACAAGATATCCAATCTCCCTTTAGACCTCTTCCTACAAATAGCCCATACATTCCTTTTATGATGGTAGATCACTTTGTTTGCCATTCTTTCAAATCTCCTAGCTCTAAATTCATGGCTCTACACTTGGTATCTAATCTTTTAATATGTACTATTTTTCATAAATAACATAAATTTAAAAATTTTAGATAAGAAATTTCAAGCCCCAATTTTAAAAATAAATACAATTTTTTAGATTTTTAAAAGATCTTATAACATAGAAGAGGATAAATATAGTTGAACAAATCTCAAAACTATGCAAAATGTAATCATTGTAATACAAACACTAATAAGTAATAGTGGTAGGTGAAAAGGTTGGTAAATTGAATGGACTAATTTTTTCATATGAAACTATCATTATGATATTCACGAGGTGAGTCTTACAGTAAAATAATCCTCTTTCTAACCATAACTTTGATAATTTTTTTTTAAAGTTTTTAAATATGATAAAAATTTTACATTAATACAATACATAATATAATAATATTTTAAAATAGTTTAATTAACTTAAATTATTAAAAATTTAAATAAAATTTATCTTACACCAAATTAAAAAAAATTAATTAGTCCACCATCCCATAAATTAAATTAAATTACTCCAACACCCCATAAATACTAATGCATAAATAATAATTGAATTTAAATTATTCCAACACCCGTTTGAATGATTTTTATCCTACCCTTATAACATGCTCATATAATTAAGAACACAAATCCTTCATGTGATTTAAATTGTAAACGCAAATGTACCAACATTTAACAAATATCTATATCAGACTTCCTCTATGTGCAATCCATCACTTTACCGTCCCCAAACCAATATTCTCAATTCGAATTCCCTGAAGGTCATTCCAAGGAATCATTCCCTCTGTACAGCTTGATTTTCAGGGTTTACACCTATACTTGTGGCTTAATTACCATAAAAAAGCCAAGGGAGCAATAAATTGCAAAACGAAACGTGTCTACAGAGCAAGGATCATTGAACTGCACAAGCCCAAGTCGGCTCATTGCTGGACGACGGGAACAGGAATTAATGACGGCCTTCATTAGACAATGACTGTTTTAGATTTCTGTCATTGAAGACGGTTCTGAACTCTGCTCTCTTTCAATTTTTGGGGGATCATGGAACGATGGCCGTGTTTTAGCTTCTGATCAAAGCAATGGACGGCCCGAACAATCACGCTGGTGGGAAGAAGAAGAAGAAGAAGGCGGTATGTATTCATTCACCCATTTGAAATTAAAAAACCGGAAACCATACCCGTTGATAGCATTTAGTTAATTTATAGCAGATCAAGTTCTTTGGGCTGATTGCATGAATCGATCCTGCGAGGAATTTTCACATAGATTGTTATGTTCTAGCTGAAATTTCAGTATGTCGGGTATTTGATCAATTAGATCTTTTACATTTTGGGGACGAAATGCTTACTATGAACAGCTGCAAGCTAGCTTCCATTCCTTCGATGTGAGATATTACAATGTGGTGAAAGCGTTTGCAAGGCTACAGAGCATTCTTTTGGCCAAACCGTTGGATGGGGTATTTATTCTGCCAAATTCTCCCAGGCATGCATTTGACCCATCTGCAATCACAAGTGCTGGCACCAACTCAAGCACGAGCACAAGTGGTTCTACAAGGAGTGAACATGTCACTCGGAATACTTAAACCCTGGTGAAGGCATTAACAGCACCCCCCCTTGAGTACCTTGTATACTGTTTCTGAGATTTAGCTTCAAAACTGCCTATTAGGTGCTATAGGACTGCTTATTGATGCATTAGTATATGCAGTTCTTTACCTACCCTTTTAAGAGCGCTGTCTGTTTTTTTTAACTGTAACAACAACAAAAAAGTTGTTTGGGCTTTGGTCTAGTGGTAGGCTGGTGGGCGTTTACCACATCTAGCCTAGGTTCAATTCCAAGTGCATTCCTGTATGGACTCTACCTGAGAATCACTGAAGTTACATGTTCTAGGAGTTTCTATCTAGTTCCGGATTGGGTGGTTTCTGAAAAGAAGAGGTAAAGAAATTGTGTAAATGGTGGTAAATTTTCGACCTTGGTATTAGCCAAAGGTAACCTGTCCGTTAAGAAGATCTTGTATCTTACTCTCATGTAAAAAATGGTTGGGGAGGGTTTAGCTACCCAAAAAATTAATGTTGCTGTAATGTTTTTGCAATTTTATTTGGTGTCTTGGATTGCTTTTGATGCTTTTTCTTCTAAGCTTATGTCTTTGTGCAGCAGCGCGAGGAAAGACAGAGGAAACATCAGGGAGGAAATGGTGCAGAGGCTTTGGCTGTGTCCGAGAAGTGTGGGGGCAATGTGTTATCTGGGCAAAATGCTTCAGATCTAGGGAAAACGCCCAATTCTGAGCCAGGCGATATTGTTTTACCAATGTTATCAGACACCAGTGAGAATTTGGAGTCCCGTAGTACTGTGGAGACAGAAGTTGTCAGGGGAGAGCAGTCTGGGGCTGCAGAGAATATTAGTTTGGTAGTTGATGGCCTTTCCAGGGATGAGAGTTGCCCCTCTAGGCCTGATGGTTCAATTGGGTCTGCTTCATGGGAAGAGGAAGAAGGTTCCAAGCGTAGAGAAGTGTTGGTGGAACAGGGATTGGAAGCTGTTGCCTTACCTGGTTCTCCTTCAAGCTTCATCAATGATACGGACTCTCCCTTACAAGGGGAATCAATTAGTGTTGATACTGTTGAAGGTCTTGCACCTGAACACAGTGCTACAGGAAATTCGCCTTCTGACCTGGGAAAATATGAAGAAAGCATGCCATCCAGAGATGCTAACTTGCAAGAGCAAGTACACAATCTGGAGAGCACCAATGTTGAGCTTGCAATTCTTGAGTTCGATAATGCAAATGAATCAGAACAGGTAAATTCTAAATTATCTGAAAGTACTCAAGAGAGCCAAGAAGCTCATTTTGAGGACGAAGTTGCTGTAGGGGACGAGTTAACTTCTGAAATACAAATTAATCAGGTAACAGGCTTTGCATTTTAAATAAACAAGATAAATTCATCTGTGTTTTAATTTTCTTATGATGGGCATTGTGGATGTCTTTGTTTATTTATATGCTCACCTTGTTTTGGTTAGGGTTTGCAGGAAGTCGGGTCTCCAGTTTTGGACTTGAAAAAAGATGAAGATGGAGAGCTACAGGGAGCTGGACAGTGTAGCGAGGATAGACCTGCTGGATTTTTAAAATTTTTCAATTCACAGCCTTCTCATGGCGATGCCCTACATCATTTCAAAGGTGAGAAGAACAGGAATATGAGCATGGACGAGTCCTTTGTGGATGCGCTTGACCATCTGACAGAAAGCAGGAGTGCAAGTCTGGAAGAATCTAGTTTTCTTATGAAGGGTGATTTTCTTGAGAAAGAAGGTCAGTTATCAGAACTTTATGCATGCAGGAATGCTCTTATGCAAGCAAATGAAGAGAAGGCAGAGCTAGTTTCTAAGCTGAATTCCTATCAGATGCAGATAGAGAAAATTGAGCAAGAAAAGTATAGTTTAGAAGTCAACCCTACGGATTTACCCAATACTAAATCTTGTTGTAGAACAGAACTTGGAGTTTCTATTCCAGAATTGCATGAAATGCCTATGCATAATCCCGTTCTAAAAATTGGACAGAGTGTCTTCAGTGAAGAAGCTGAAAAAACTGCTTCACTACTCCTAGAACAAGAGCGATTGAAACAGATGGTTCATGACTTGGAACAGGAGAAGTCAGAAATGGCAAATACCTTGGAGGACTTGAGAGCCCAGCTGCAAAGCAAAACACTTGAAACTACACAGCAGAATCTTCATGAATCTATTGAACAGAAAGATGCACTTGCAGTTGACAGTGATATAGACTTGGAAAAAGCAAGTGGTTTGTTAGAAGAGAAGCTTCGAATATCCCAAACAGAGGGGGAAGATTTGACAAAGTGCGGGAATCAATGTCCACTTGATTTCAACACTTTGCAACAGAAATTAGATGATCTTGAAGCAGAGAAAGAAGCTGCTTTTTCTAAAATGAAGGAAGTAGAGCGGAATGTAGGAGTGGAATCGGTGGGTGAAACCCAAGAAGGTAAAGCTTGTCTTGAAGTTGAAGTTGAAAGATTTATCAAGAGAGCCAAGGACAGAGAAGAAGAATATGTCCAAATGTTAGAGAAGCTCAGAACTCAAGTACAAAGTCTCAATGATGAAAATCGTAATCTTTTAACTCAGCTTGATGAGCATGCAAAGAACATGGCAATGACAGAACAAGAAAATCAGCTCGTAAGAAATGAATTGGCTGAAATGAGACCTATTCTAGATGAAGCAAATAAAGCTAAAGAACAGATCACAAGAGATTATGAATGCTATCAGCTGGAGATATGTTCTGCAATAGTTGAAAAAGAACGACTTGAGACAGAAGCTATGAGAGCAACGCAGCTGACTGATGAACTTCATAGTCGAATATGTCAACTTAGTGATGAAATGCATGAAATAAAGAATGAAAAGGTTAAAGCAATGAATGATCTTGATGAATTCAAGGTCTTGGTCAAAAAATTAGAAAATGAGAGAGCAGAGCTATCTGAGGATCTTCATGTAGTGAGAACTGAGCTGGAGCAAATAAAAAAAGAAGCTGATTTCCATAAAAAACTCGAAGAAGAAAGGAATCAATTTTCCGAGGAAAATGCCAAACTTTCTGCAGAGCTATATGATTTCAAGGAATATTTATTAAGGAGGCAAGTCGAAAAATCAGAACATGATAAGCGATTGAGAGATATGGTACTTGAGCTTCATAAAGCTACATCAGAAAATATGAATTTTGCAAGCAATGTGCAGAAGAATAGACATATGTTAACGGAGGTAGAGGGTGAATGCTTTCTACCTATCCCTGAGGCAAGATATGACTCACCTATGTTGCAGAGTCAAACAGAACTATTGCATGGAGAGTATACCGACCAAGAAACATCATTGGGGGTTCACAAAACTGATGACAAAAATTCAACAGTTCATAGGGCAGAAAACGTTGAGGAAACCATTCAACCATCTAAATCTATTAATGAATCAGAAATCTCAAATATTGATTTGCAGCTTGCTACTGCTGTGAGTATTGCAGTAAAAATGCTTGCAGAATGTACGATCTTGCAGGTAATATTTGAATTCCATAGTTTAGAGATTTCGGAAATTCAGAATTCGTTTGAAAAACTAAGGAGTTTCTTTGATGCAGGATGAGAGAGATTCAGCTATACGACAACTTGCTATTACCCATGATCAGCTTAGAAAGTTGTTCCAGCAGCAAGAGAGGATGACTGAGCATAGTGAAGAGCTAGTTGATCGTCTGCGGCATGCAGAGTCCAATGAAGTTGGAGGAGAAGACAGGCAATCTTTTGTGGCATTGGACATCCTTGTTGCGGACTGTAGCAAGTTCATAAAAAAATTGCAGAAAGCATTGGATGAAAGATCACAGTTTGAACCCACTATAAGAGAACTTGAGTCTGTTTTGTTTTCGAAGGACCAAGATATTCAAGATATGAATGGTAAGTTTGTCGAGTTATCTCAGAAATGTGCCCAACTTGAAGAGATTAGTGGCAAGTGCACAGTACTGGATGAAAAATGCTCTGAAATGGCTTTTCAAGCAGCTCAAAATGCAAATGAGAGAGATTCCTTAAGTTTGGAGGTAGATGCCCTTAGAAAATCTCTTTCAGAAAAGGAAATATCAATGAAAGCCTCTTCAGAATTTCATTCTGACTTGAAACACCAGTTTGACACTACCATAGAGAAGTTAATAGCTTCCATTGAGGAAGTCATTCAAGATGAGACTTTTGTGGCTGTTCCTTGCATGGAGAGAATGTCTTATCTTGAGACAAGCCTGCTTTTGCTTATTGAGAAGTACAAGGTAGCTTTTTCACAAGTGAACCTGGTTCATAAATGCTTACTTGAGCTTGCTTCTGATTATGGAAACTCGTGGGAAAAAGAACCTACACTGGCTTTTGATGTGGTCCTCAGAGAAGTCTTCAGTTACAAAGAGAAGGAATTGGACCAGTTAAATGAAAAAATAGATGTAATGAATTCTATTAAAACTCAGCATGAAGAAGAAATTAGGGAACTGAAGGACCGTTTATGTAAATTTGATGAGAATCTTAAAGAAATGAGCATGGATAACAGCAAAATCAGAACTGATCTTGAGCAGACAGAAAACAAATTGTCATCTGTCAGAGAAAAGCTTAGTCTGGCCATCGCTAAAGGGAAAGGATTGGTTCAGGAACGCAATACACTAAGACAATCATTAGTGGACAAATCCAACGAGTTAGAAAAATGTTTGCAGGAATTGCAGAAGAAAAATGATACATCGCATGAAACTGAAATGAACGCTTCTGAGCATGTTAAAACATTGGAATTAGAGCTAGAAGATATTAAGAATTCTGCAAGTGCTTTTCGAGAATCAGTTTCAAACAAGGACTCAATTCTTCAGAAAATTGAAAATGTTTTTGGGGAGATGAATTTGCCAGAGGTGATCCACTCCAAAGAAATAATAGATAAAGTTGAGTGGCTTGCAAAATCTTCTCTTGGAGCAAATAACACTACGCCCTCAAGCAGGGGAGACTTGAAAATGACTGAATGGAATGATTCTAATGTTACAATTAGCAAGTCGTCTGAAATAAGTGTGGATGATGACAAAACTGAGAAGAGTCATCTTGAAGATCTAAAAGAAGAGTACGAGGAACTACAGAATAAATACCATAGTGTAGTTGAACAATCAGATATACTGGAGAAGTCTTTGTTGGAAAGGAACCATCTTATTCAAAGATGGGAACAGATCCTTGAGAAAGTTGATATGCCAACATCAATGCAATCAACTGATCCAGAATTACGGATTGAATGGCTCAGCAGAGCACTAACTCAGGCCCAACAGGATGCAGTTCGTTTTAAGCATGAAATTGAGAATGTTCAAAGAATTGCTGATTTATCTGCCTTTGAACTGGAGGAGTCAAAGAGGAGAATAGAAAGCCTAGAGGAAAATCTTTTGAAAGTAAACCATGAAAAACAGGAATATGTGAAAAGCCTTGAGGAGCTAAATTCTAAATTTGAATCTCTAACCGAGCAAACAGTTCAAGATGCATCCCGGAAAGAGAGTTTATGTGATGAACTTGTTGATCAACATATGAGTGAGCCCCCTGTGGAATCAAGCATTGCTGATAAGAGTTTAATTACAGAAGACTGTATGAGGAGACTATTGGATATGGTTATTGAAACATTGAAAGATCAAGATCTTCAGGAGTTATCTTCATGCTGCAGTAGCGGGGAGTATCTTGAAGGATGTCTCAGGAAAGTCATAGCAAAGCTAAATGAATTATCTGAGGAAGTTGAAAAGCTTAAGGAAAGTGGTAGTGCAAAGATGATGGAGCTTCAGGGTCTTCGGGCTGCAATGACTGCAAATAATACAGAACTAAAGGAAATGACTAAAAAACAAGAAGAAGTCTATTTAGCAGTGGCATCACATAGAGCAGAGATAGAAAGTCATATGCAACAAAATAGAATAATGGCTGAAGAGCTAGAGACAGTAAAAAATCAGAAGGATGCCTTACAGGTACAGCTTGAGGAGGCAGAAGAGAGATCATCAGTAATAAGGGAGAAACTGACTATGGCAGTAAGAAAAGGAAAAGGTTTAGCTCAACAACGAGACAATTTGAAACAATCTATGGATGAAAAAGTAGTAGAACTTGAGCAGCTAAAAGCGGAGCTACAACTGCGTGATTCTGCTATTAATGAACATGAGCAGAGAATCAGCAGGTTGTCAAGTGAGCTGGAGCGCTTTGAAAGTCTAGAAACAGATGTCTTTTCCTTAAAAAATCATTGTTCTGAGCTAGAGAAAAAGTTACTTGACAGCAACAGTACAATGCAGAGTATAATGAAGATGTTAAATGCTATCGACTTTACGGGTGAAGTTTTACACCAGGATCCAGTCAAGAAAATTGATTGGCTTGGTAAATCAGTCAATGAGCTACAGCAAAAGGTAGGTTTTGCTGAACAAGAAGCTATGAAATTCAAAGGAGAAGCTAACATTCTAGCCACTAAGTTGGATAAGGTTTTTGAAAGGGTGCACTCCCTTGAGAGTGAGCTAGCAGATGCAGAAAACAAAGTCTCAGCACTTATGAATGAAAAAAAGGCAGTAGAAACAGAAAGTGACCATGAGATACAAAAAATAAAGGATGATCTGGCTGCACGTACAGAAGAGTTAAGAGAAGCTCATTCAAGGGCAGATGACCAGATTTCCAAGTTGTTGAAACAACACGCTCAGTTGAAACACTTGAAGAAAGAATATGGCTGCTTGCTCTCTCTATTAGCACATGATTCTTCCAGGAAGCAAGAGGTCCTGAAAAGTGTGAAGCTCTCTTTTCAAGACATATTGAGTCAACTTGAAGCTTCAAAAGGGTTAGAGTTGCCCAGTACAGATCTTATGAGTGGCTGGACTAATCCTAAAGTTAAACTATCCAAGGAGGTAATGCTAGAGCACTATTGATTGTTGAAATTGGTGTGATATAATCCCTGATTTTATAAAGTTTATTATTTTGTTTGTTGTCAGTTTTGTCATATCACTTTGAAGTTTGGAGTAACACTAGATGGGTTATGCTTCATGAACCTGCAGTCTGACCAAAATAAACTCCTACATCCATAGCATCCACTAGTCAGCAGTAGACCATTAAATAAATGAGAGACACCCATAGATATGCAGAATACAAATGAAATTCAAAATATGCCCATAGTAATATTTAGAGGTTGAATACATAACTTGATTGCAATCATAACCAAGACCAAAGTCTTATGATTGACAACTCTGCAATCTTTGCAGTTGGCCACGCCCAATCGGTTTACTTCTAAGACTTACCTATTAAAGCTCCAGGTCAAGAAATATATTTTGATTCGAAGATAGTTTTCAAAGGGGTGCCTACATGAGAGTTGGTATACAATGCTTTAAACTTGACTTCAAATGATGCTTTATTTGGCAGACCTCTTGACCAACCAATATTATTGGACCAATGTTTGAGACTAACTATTAAAATACCTAACTATGATCAAACTTGTTAATTTAAATTTTAGACCACAAAACTAAAAACTTCAGGGTCAGATATCAAAGGATTCTGACACCACGTTAAAGTATTTCTTGCAGTGGAAAAATTTATAGTTTTAGAATTATATCTTCTGTCACCATTTAGAGAACACTGATACCATTGATTCATAGGAACCCAAGTATAGCAGAACAACAACATCAACTTGCTTTAATTTAATACTGCAGAAAACATAAGAATACAATAGTGTGATGCTGTGCTATATTGCACTAAGGCCCCTCAATGGATTTACGGCTCACAGGCCAACTCAAAAACTTACAGCTCTAATATCCCTGTTACAGGACCCTCTAAGCATTTTTGCCTCTAAGGCCCTTAAGCATCTTATTCTAGGGTTTGGTCATTTGAACTTTCAGACCTCAATTTTGGTTTCTGTTTCAGATTCCAGCTTGATTGTGTGCTATGGTGGCGGCCTATGTTCTTCTTTTGGATTTCTGAGTGGGCAGGTTTCTGGGGTATTCAACACCATTCTGGTTTGGTCTCTAACATTATCAGGGCTTTGCCATTGACATCCTGCTTGCCAGCAGTCTCAACCTTTGGTGCTTCTTCTATTTGTGCTGATGCCATGGTGCTAATGGCTTCCGTTGGCACTTTAACATCCTTGCTTCCATCTGGTCTTGCTGATGCAGTGTTACCGATATTTTCAGTACCGAGATAATTCTTGCATCTGATGTTATGCTGCACTGGGCCCCGCATTCTGCCACTGCTGATACCATGTTGGCACTTCCTTGTTGACAGTTCATTTTGTCATATGTTCTTTCCAGGTTGCTGATTTTGATATGTTGATCGACACTTCATGCGCACCTTACTCATTCTTAGTTGATTTTCATCCAGTATTTTTGACACTTAAACAATTCTCTTGTCACCTCCCACCTTTCTCATACTTAGTTGATTTTCATCCAATCTTTTTGACACTTCAACAATTCTGTTGTCACTTGTTTCCAGACCTCCAACAAGTTACATGCAACAACTTCAGTACTGGATTTTCCAGTATTTCCAACACTCCCCCTTACTGGAAAATCATTCTTCCTCAAGCCAAGCTTTATTCTGAACTCTTGAAACTTTTCTTTACTTAACACCTTTATAAATATATCTTACACCAGATCAATTGCCATGCAGAGCTGCAACTTAACCTTACCCTCTTCTTGCAACTACTTCAAGTAGTGGAAGTGAATTTCAATGTGTTTTGTCCTTGCATAAAACACAGCTGAATCACACTCTAATTATCATAGCACAGGACAAGTGAATTTTCATGTCTTATTCTAACATCCGCCAAAATTTGCCTTAGCTAGATTGCTTCACATGCCACTGGCAATGCATCCATATATTCTTCTTCTGCAGAGGACGACGCAGTTGTCAACTGCTTTTCTCTACTCCATGAGATCACTACTGATCCCATCTAAAATGCATAACCAGATGACGATCTTCTGTCATCTGTGCATCTGACCCAGTGAGAATATGTAAATCTGACCAGCCCAAACTTCTCATTCCTGGCATACTGCAGGCCATATCTCAGTGTTCCTTTTATGTGATGTAGAATCCTCTTTTCCACCCTCAAATGGCTTACTCTAGGATCAGCCATATATTATGAAACTATTCCTACTGCATAATTGATGTTAGGTTGTGTGATTGTCAACTAAATCAGGCTTTTGACTAGCTGTCGGTCTAGGGTCATATTCACAGGCTTCCCTTTTTCATCTCTGTTTAACTTCACTTCAGCTTCCATAAGAGTATCCTTAGGCGTGTACTTAGTGATCCAAAACTTTTTCAATGGGTCACATGCTTCTTTCAACTTTGAGATAAAAAAATTTCTTTTAGGATTTTACTAAACCTCCATAACCAAGTAATAATGAAGAACTCCCATGTCTATCATGTTAAACATCTTCATCAGTTTCTGCTTCATTACCTTCTCACAATTGCCTGTTATAATTAGATCATCCATGTACAGAGTTGCTAATAGCAATTAACATCCTTCATTCACATACACAGACAGGTTTGGATCAGATGGGATTCTCTTAAATCTACTCTTGCATAAGCACTCATATATCCTAGAGTATCATTTGTTAGAATTAGAGAAGTAATGCAGAACAGAAATGTCTTTTTGAAAATTTCAGTTAGAAGAGCAACTAGAACACATTAATAGATACTGAACTTAGAAAGATTAACCAATTTTCAAGTATATGCAATACTCAGATCTGAACAGACTATAATTAAACTCAACCAGTGATCTATTTCTTAGTTAGCAAAAACATTAGATTATCAAAAACAGAGACTAGTTCTGATACAGACTTATTAAACACTGTATCTGATGCAAATTTAACTCAAGAACTGATCTAAATAATAGATCTAATATAGATCCAAAGGAAACAGATATAAACAGTGGATCTGAAATAGATCTAAGCTAAAGGCA